>JARJDQ010022816.1:0-71015 GCA_030264215.1 Geostiba sp. GC000077
ATTGGCGGATAATCTACACGTGGCGCGATTCATTGATTAATTCTAAGTAGAAAATCTTAATACAAAAAAGTTCTACCTCTCTTTTCGTTTGGTCTCACGAGGTCATCAAACTTAATACGATTTTTAGGTTACAAATATGAATAATAACAAAATTCTGTTTCCTTGCATAGCAGCTCTTGTAAAAATTGATCACATCTGCAAAGTCAGTTTTCTTTTAAATAGCATCTAATTAGAATTATTAATATTTTCGTACACTTTGAATTAAATTAATTTGAATTAATTCGAGTTAAAGTTTTAAGGGGTTAACCATTCGCGTTAAATGCTATTTAAGAGTAACCTGATTTTGCAGAAGTGTTTAAAACTCGACGAAAAAGAATTTTATTATTATGCATATTTGTAACCTAAAAATCGCAACTTTGTGATGACCCCGTGTGACGAAACGAAAAGAGTTGGTACATACATGTATGTATTACGATTTTCTACTTAGAATTAATCAATTAATCGCGTCACGTGTAGAATATCCGAAATTTAATTTACACCCTGTACAGGGTGGACTAAGGTGGACTAAAATTGGCGGAGAAACGCCGGGTAACTTTGTATTTTATGTCAAGAGAAAAACGATAATCTTAATACCAAAATGCTGATAAAGTCTTAGTTTGGCCTCTCGAAGTCCTCAAATTTTGAATTTTTCATTTACAAATATGCATAACTACAACATTTTTTATGGTTGAACAGTAGCTGTTCAAAACAAGAATAATTCTGGTTAAATGCTATTTAAAAGAAAACTAACTTCGCAGAAGTGTTCGAATTTCACAACAGCTGCGGTGCAACGAAATAGAATTTTGTTATTATGCATATTTGTAACCTAAAAATTCAAAATTAGAGGACCTCTTGAGGTCAAACGAAGACTTTTTCAGTATTTTGGTGTTTATCGTTTTCCTTTGACATTAACTACAAAGTTACCTGGATAACCTGGCGTTTTTCCGCCAATTTTAGTCCACCCTGTATAGTACTCTGTAGGTCTACCTCTTGAGCATGAGCCACATGAGCAATGTTCACTTTTATAGATGAATTGAATAAATAAATAAAAACTGGGTGTACCGTATGCAGTCCACGAGTCTACAGTCCGCGTTTTTATTGCATTAGCTGGGTTGGGGGGGCACACCATATAATGGCTGCGAAACCTAAAGCAAATAAAACCGTATCGCCGTCCGGGTCGTATCACCTTTCCAGCATAGGAAGTATTCTATTTCCTCTTTATATCGGCGTCACCAGTCACGCGTCTACCTTAACTAAATTAATAATTGAATTATCAAAGAAATATCTTGTTGGTATATAAGTATGGGTACACTCTGGCATGCAACATAAATTTCCAATATAAATACCTACGTGGCAGGGGGCACCACTTGCACAGGATATCTTTCTATATAGTGGCAGTAGATGATGCTTAAAGTTACAATTTTGTATCGTGCATTGCAATGTCGGCGTGTCGAAAGATAGCAACTCTCATTCGGGGCATAACTAATTACGACTGTTCTGCATTCTGCATTCTCTCCGTATCTACATCGCGATATTCATGATACAAAGAGCAAACGCACTGTTAATTAAAATATCCACTTAATTATCGACATTCCTTGCGCCATAGAGAAATGTCTGCGTTGTTGGTACTTACTGTGCGAAACTATACATGAACGTCAAGAACAATATTTGTTGTTTCTAAATTTGTCCTCCTTCTCCTCCCAATAGTAAGTTGGCATAATGGAATTATATCGTAAAAGTTTTTAATATCCCGCCACGGTGCGTGTGCTGTACGCCGCGCGCTAAATAGATGCAGATACGAATAAAGACGGAAATTTATCGACGATTAATGTAATTATCTTGTTATGGCCCGCCCCGAGACGACTGACAGCGCTGATGGCTCGCGTTTATTTCGCTTTTGCAAAAAAGAGTTTCTTTAAATTCGCATTCGCCGGCGCTGGCATTTTTATCATTCCCCCCTAACCATCAGCAATGGAGAAGAAGCCACGACGATTAGCAGGAGTTAACGCACTCCGGGGAGATGCGAGGATGCCAAAGACATCCAGACATCACCATGTGTATTGGACCACCCAAACAGGATTCTTTTTTTAGCTGTTGTCACTCCTCACTCAGCCGCTCTCCACTCATAATTAAGTATATACAAAAGGCACAAAGATATGGATCTTTTTGTCTATTGGCGAAATTTGGCTTTGTTAAATCTCTGACCAGCAAGAGGGGGATTGCATTTGATTAGGGTTTTCGTTCCTACGTTTCTAGTACCCAATTCTTCCTGGCAGCGCCGACGTGAAAACATGAACGAGAGACGTCATTCTAAATTTGATAGCAAAAACACACGAGCGGGCAAACGAGGAAGGAATTTTATGCTGAAACTTCTATATTTTTATAAGAGTAATAAGTTTTTGCTTGCCCGCCCTGCGCATAGGTATTTTTTACTTGCCTCGCCGCGCTCCGGCGTGGTGCATCATTTTCTTCCAGCGAAATATATTGCAAAAGGCTGCTGTGAGTACGACGAGAGCAGAATTTTGTTGTTAGCGTGGGTACGACTTCGAATTTGCGCTGCAACAGTTTGCCTGCGAATGACTTCATTTTCGTTCCGTTCGCATTTCTTACACAATTCCTCTCGTACTCTCGTTTGTTCCTAGCTCCTCCTGGGGACGCGCCCGCAAGCAGAAACCATTACTTCGGGACGAGCCAGACATGTTTATATATTATTCCTCTTCGTGAGGAAAATTCAGCTCGAAAAAATATATCAAATCAAAACTATGCGCAAAAATTTTACAGAACTGAACAATTCAAATCATCCAGTTTTTTTTTGGATTTTTGGTATTCTGGCATCATATGCAATGCGCAGTCTTTTGGCTCCTGGGGAATGTATTCGAGACGAGACTCGTGACTCGAGATAAATCGCATTCAACTTTTATACCGTTCTTCGTTACGCCATGACATCCAGACGGCAGCGGCAGCCCGGCAGCAGGGTGCAAACGCCCTTTCTCGGTTCGCCGCCTCGCTCCAGTTTTATCATCCCCGGGAGCTGAAGAGCGCCTCCGCACACACGGCAGGTCCACGTGAAATTACGCCGGGTTACGCGGCATTATGTAGAATTTGTTTTCCAAGAGGCTTTAAACTTTTTCTCGTTTTGCGCCCTCTGCATCTGCTTTTTAGTTCCTCTAATTTGACTACCAAAGAGCGCTACACGCGATACCCTTCCAAGAAATAGGTATCGCAAAAATTCGAAGAAACACAAACAAAAGCAAGGCGAGAAACAAGAAATATGCAAAGTTTTGTCATTGAACTGAAGCGTCTTTTTATATGCTTGCCGAAATTCGCATCGAGTCGGAAATTTGCAGCTGTGTCTTGTCGTTTGCGAAAATTGATCTTGCGGTGCTAAAAGTGAATAACGTCTGGTAGGTGCATCAACGATTCACGAGGGCGCTGGAATGCATCAAATTTTTCACACCTGCCATCGCGTACTACCTACTTTACGTCACTCTACTTTTGACACCAGTTACCACTAAAATTCCTGTTAAACCGAACTCATTTTTTTGCGATAATCGTCTCGCAACACGACACCCACCACCGCCACAATGCAGAAGCCACTTCATCAATTTCATTTCCGCTTAAATATCATTTGCGCCGCGTCACATAAATTGATTAAAACCCTTATTTATGCAAATTAATTTTAAGTATGATCGGTGTAGCGTGCGTAGCGCCAATGCAAAATCAACATCGGCGAACATCGGCGCAGTAAATTATAAATTTTACGAGTGTTAAATGGTCTAATTCTTTTCGACGTTGTTCAAACAGTATACAGCAGTGGCATGGAGCAAAGGAGCAAAGGAGCAAACGAGCAAACGATCAACGGATACTTAAACTAGATGCATATAAGCGTACTATGTCTATATACATGGCAAGAACTCGAAATAATAACATTCTGGCGCTGCTTCTTTGTGCATAGTTTGTGTAGCCGTAAACTGTGTTTGCTGTCTTACGCTTATTACGCTTTGTTAAGTTATTAGACGTGCGCTGTGTGTGTGCGCCACAAATTATACACTTTATAATGAACCATAACTGCTCAAATTATGGTTGCGTAGGAGAGACGATCAATTCATCATTTCACATTCGCCTATGAGGAACTAGGGATTAGTGCAACATTTAAATTTCATGGGAAAACATTGTATACAATCTTAGACATATTCTTTTCTTACATCATGTAAAATTTTCTTAACTTTTGATTTTCAGCAGGAATGGTGCCTATCTTAAAATCTCCATCATCCCCTCATTGTGCTCATCAAAATTCATGAATGCAAATGTCCCGGAGCGCTAAAAACAACTGCCCGCACCCTTTGCGAAATCCCTGCAGCTTCCCAGCGCTAAATTTCGCATCAAGAAACAATGTAAACCCCAGTCCGCGCGCTGCCACCATCATTTCATTATCACCAGCGCATCATGATCATCATCTCCCTTCCCATCCGAATCTTCCGATCAGTGAACTTAACAGATTCCATGTTGCCAGTTGCTAACTGCAAATGCACATCGCAGTAATTTTCAATTACCATGGCTGCACAGCGACATCGTCTTCGGGTGATGGCCACCATGATGGTTGATGGGTGCCCCGAAGCTATACCAACATGTCCACCAACTCGGCGCGCATTTGCCGTCCAATTAAAATGCGCATTCTTCGTCCGATGGACTTGTCGACGTGCGCGAATGGAGCGCGCCGACATTTGTATGCAAATGCGGTGCGTTTCGATTCGCGCGCAGCATTCTCGCGCTCGCGTGGTTCAGGCCGGTTTTCGTGCGCATTTGCATTCGAATTCGCGCGCCTTTTATCTAAATCAGATCTTACGTACACGGCTTTCAGCTTTGACAACGCTTCAGCACTCTATACATTTCGCACTTGGGGCTCTGGCAATGCGCACAAAAAAAATGTGCACAAAAAAAGAAAGATGCCAGAAAGATTTAGGCCACCCAAACGACGTATTAATTTGCAATGAAACCTTACCTCGAGGTCCTCGAGCCACCTTAATTTTAGCACCAATCCAACTGCAATAATTATCACCAGGCACAATTAACTACCGGGACGTTTTGCGTTGTCCACTCGCCGGAGTGTTCACTGTTGAATAAGTCTGCCGAACCAAGACGACGACTGTACCGCCAAGATAACGGTATACCAAAACTCTTCGCCTAGTTATTGCGTTTTGTCCGCCTTTGGTGCAGGGCCGGTGTTGTCGCTTATTATAAACCATAACGAAGCGCAAATGGTCAACAGTTAACACACACAAGCAGTGCAAGGTCCGATTCGCCGAGATGAGGACCGTAGGATCCAAGCGTTCAAGAAGCCGTTAAAACTCTCAATTGCCTCTGTCGAAGGAGGAAGCAAAAAAGGCGAGCGTTTCATATTTTATTGCCGCATTTTACGGCTCGCGCGCTGTTTTGTTTTCTGACGCGCTCTGGACACCGGTCCGCAACCTTGATGCATAATAACTCTGTACCTCTTTTTTTGCCTCTTGCGCATATATCTTTGAAAGAGCAACTTGCATCGTAAGTGCTGCTACGTGCGAGCATTGTGCAGCACACCAGAATTGCATAACGGTATTCTATAATTCGTTGCCCATGGCCTGAACTGAAGAAGGAAGAAACGGTCGGTCGCGGTGGAGAACCCTTTGAGACGCTGTGGCACTGGCAATGCACAAAGAGATCCATGTTTGTGTTTATGACCTTCAATGGGCTATCATTAACACGTTTTTTGTCAACACCGAAAACATGGTTAACGAGCACAAATACGTCCGGTCCGATTGCTATATGGAGGCCTGGAAGAGTGAAGTGCCGAAGTGCGTACCGCACCGAGGATATAATACAGTACCGTTAGGTATTTAATGGTTTGATTTGCGTTTGGAATGAACTCTCAAGGTCATCATGCAAGAGATGCTTATGAACAGAGATTATGGGGGTTTGAGAACCGTTATATAGACAAATAGTTGGAACGCTTGGAAGGTGGTCGTCAGTAGTGACGTCAGTTAGTTAGTGATTTGGTGTAGTCTACATTGCCAGGATAACAACCTAGAATATCAATCCTTAGATCCTGGTCTTCAAAAGTGATGATGTAAGTTGAATATTGCATGGATTCCGTCAAATTGTCAAAAATTTGCATGCTGAGGAAACATCTCCTTCAACATAAACTTAGTCAATATTAACAACATCTGCTCCACCTTGTAATATCTTCTCCTTTTTTATGTCAACATCGTCATTCCCCTGGTGGTGCCTGGTCTGCACCCATATCGCTTGGCTTGTTTGTTTGTTTGTCATTTTATTATTATTGTTATTCCGCGCCGCGCGTCGTGCTGAATGTATATCTGGACGGTGTTTTCTTCTTTTCCTTATTTCCATTTCAAGCGGTTGGAACATAAGCTGGATTGTATGGAGTAGGTATAGTATAGAGGTGGCTCATTTCATTCCGGGGCTTATTATCCAGTCGCCCTTCTTACTTTTTCTCCAGGCCTGCAGGCCTGCAGACCTCGCGGCGTTATTATATAAATTTCCGTGCGATGGCGACGCTTCGCTTGCGCTAATAGGGGCGCGTCGAGGCTTCGACGATATCTAGCTGAAGTTATGGTTGATGATTACCGTAATAAGGATAAGAGAACTCGACAAACTCAAACGAGCAAAAGAGCAAGACCTCGCTACATCAAGCATGGAGTTTGAAATCGTTTGGACAGTCGTTGGACGGTGGACGAAAACAGGCTTGGTGATTGTCAAGTAAAGGAATAAGGTACCGCATTAACACCGCATTAATTCTCACGCGGGTGGTGATAAAATTAGGTCAAGCATAGATTCAGTAGTGAAAAGGATTGGTCTCCAATCAGAGGAACCTCAAAATTAGATGATCCTTATTTGTTGGAGGTTGGAGCTTTTGGAACTTTTGGATGTATTTCAGTGTTAGAGGAGCTTGGAGCTAGTATTCCCTTACCTTTGGTCACATGAAATCCTAATTTATATTTATTGTTGTATTGCGTTGCTGTGCTCTCGAGATGTCTTTTTCTCTCCATGTTGCCTCAAGTGAAGCTTTTTACGCAGGACGGATTTCACTCCGGTGCTGGAGTACTTTGCATCTTCATGATATTCAGCGCACCCTAAGTAATACGCTCGTTTTGGCTCATTCAAAGGAGGAATCCTTTTAGGCTTTGACGCTTTGAGTGGCATAGACCTTGGTCGTCTGTATACAGAGTTTTTTGTCTCCTTACAGAAAATATGTCTAGGTTCTGTAGACAGTCGTCTACATCAACAATATTGGAATCAATGCAATTCGTATAGCGATGTAAAATGTAAGAATGCATCGCCAACATCCCAATCCGTCCAGTGGTCGTTTTCGTATCTTCGCATCGCTTCACACGCGGCCATTTGCATAAAATCGTTGCGCCGCGCGAACGCCAATAATACGAATGCGAATTCGAAACGACATTCGAAATATCAACAACATTCAAGCTGCAAACGCCCAAGCCGGTGGACGTAACTTACACTAAAAGCCACTAAAAGCTCTTAAATTATTGCATTTCCAAAGCGGGTTTCTTTTTTTGCATTTGCTCGCATGTCTCGCATTTCATCGCATTTCATCGCGTTGCACAGCATTTCATTGCGTTTCATCGACTTGCCCCTTTTCTACCAACCACGGCTGCTGCAACGAGTTTCAAAGCATTTTCTGCCAATGCACGCGGAATGCTAAATTATCGCGGATTCCCCTTAATGAGCAGCCAACCTCTCTTGAGTCGCAGAATTTAGTCACGGATACTTATGTCTTATTCGTTAATTAAAAATAATTCAGTTGTTAATGCGCATCGACGGGTCAGCGGAGTCACCAATTAAGACTTCAGCGACGCTTTTGCTCCCAAAGTGCACACAACATGCAAACAGATTCGTAGGATAGGGTATAGGTAGAAACGCTACAGAAAGTTTTATTATAACGCTTATCGGGACTCGCTGGAGCCGAGAACAGCGCCAAGAAAGGGAATAATGGCATTTGCATTTCAAATTCATTTTCGTTTCATATCATCCAGTAAAGTAAGACCACCTACATTTCATAATCATACATTTTGTCCATCTTCCTCGTTTTCATTGTCTTCTGTTTTTCCAATCTTTACTTATCATTTGTTACATTGTACTTTGATTATTATTAATTATTATTTAGCACAGTTTAAATAGAACTATCGAACGTGTAATTTACTAAATTGCTTTCATGACATTTGACGCAAATACCAAAATTAACAACGTGCTGCGTAGTTATGAATAATTATAGATTAAATTAACCATTTCTGTTTAGTGTCTACTGTCTATTCATATTCAAATCATATAATTGCAATGACCATAATTCTTAAATATTCACTGCAAAATTGATAAATACTCAATTAATATGCTAATGTAATTATTGTTTTTCTTCTCAAGTATTAATTGAATAATTGACAGTAAAGATTCCTTGTCATACAGATGATTAGTTCCGACAATATTCATCATCATAAAGATAGATAGATATTTATATACAAGTTAAATGAAGGGAATAGGAATAAAAATCCATATAATAGGAAGATAATCATGGATCACATGGATGGAGATGAAGTCGATCGTAAAACATAATGTTTGTATTTCTATGCATTTAAAGAGCAGTATTAACATTTCACAAATCACTCAATTATATAGGAATATTGGAATATTGTATTATTTAATCATGTATGCGATGCTTGACACAAGAAACAAGATCTGTTTGTCTGCTGGCTTTATTGGCGACAATAAATCCTTGAGGCACGAAGTTTAAGACGTCGACAATTATGACACATTACATTAGCTACTGACGAAATGCCTCGTGGCGCTACCATAAAACGAGAACAATGCCTCTGAGCAATACTAACCTCAAACCGGCTTCAATTAGAAGTGATTAATGCTCACTTTAATTTGCGCCTTGAAATTGTCACTTAACCAATGTTCAAGACTCCAAGTGAGTTGAAACATTGTTTTTCCTTCGTCTTAGATCTTCGGTTTTCTAACACCTACATTTTTCTTCTATAGGTTCTACAACGGTTCTACTACAGCAATGCAGGTAATCTTCTGGTTCACTTGGCAGCCTTGGCTGGCTGTTTTTATGAACTATTCTTGTATTACTTAATTTTGCGCTTTTAATTTACGGCTCGCAATAAGTGCGCGCTTGTTAGGCGTCTTTGGCGCTATAGGACGCAGGATGCTCGCACTTAATTGTTGAGTTCTTGTGTTTGTGTGCGCCGTGCGCGCAATTTGCATGCGGAATATGTTAGAAGTTGTGCGAAAAAAAAATGGCGGCAGCTCGTAAAATCGTAAAAATTTACGATGCAAATTATAACACCTTCGTACTTAACTTGAACTTCAAGTTACACATTAACTTTAGCTGCAGTGTGTATGTGTGTGTAGTGTATACCTATGTTGTTAAGGGTTCTTGCATTTGGTAACGCCTGGTAACGCCTGGTAACAAGTGGTAACAAGTCTGAACAAATGTAAGGAGTAAGTTTTTCTATACTATGGGTTGGATGATTTCTGTCCTGACGCAAATTCATATTAAATGAGTTTCGAGTAAAGATTGTGATTTGTGAAAAACGGAAAGCAGAACGTCGGCTTTAATCTTTTCGTCTTTGATCTTTTCTCTTTCGCTCTACATCAATTCGCGCACATGTAAATTGACTTATATTTTTTGAAGTTGCACCATAATTCTTGCTGTCAGAAAGTTGAGCATGGTAAAATCACACATGCGTGTCTAATTGATGCAAAATTAGCTCCAAACCAAAAGTCCAAAGCGCAAAGCCAAAGGAAAAGTTTAAGCTGAATGTCATTTAATATAAGTCAAATATTGTTGGCTGACTCTGACTGTATGCAACTCTTGGTGCAAATCTGTACGAAACCCGTCTGCTGTTTATTAGATTCATAGAGCATGAATGCGTTTGCTTCGACTTGCAATAAAATTTACATCGAACTTTGGGAGCAAGTGCAAAGCACAAGCCGTCGTGTCGGTTGGATGATTAGGATCGAAGCAGGACGGAACGATGGTGAGTTCGTTGTAGACTTGTAGGAGGTTGGTTTGGGTGGGGGGTAGTACGTGCGGCGTCGCTGCATTCCTGCTGCGCGCATGCCTAGTTACATTCGGCATTCAGTATCGACGAAACCAGTCTCCCCCCGCTCTCCCTACTCCACCCAGCTCATGCCGTCTTCTTCTACAGCACGGGGGATCGTGAATGGTCGCATGGACGACGTCCTCAGGAGGTGAAGGCCTGCATGCCTGCAGAAGTGAAGAAATCCCCGCGTTAGTTCAGGCTTTCGTCTCTAGGAGCGCTTCAGTCCAACGCGTCATTATTCCGAGAGACTTTCCTCTCTTTCGCGGAATCTGCTCTTGTTGCACTCTCGCGTGCAGGGGTATATGATGAAGAAGGTTTGACGAGTTAATCCACAACCACAGCTACAACACCCTACAGTCTACAGGTCTACACGAATACAGTATATGAGAGAGAGTGTGAGGTTGTAGAGGTGCTGTAGTTGTAGTTGTAGCTGTAGCAGTATCTCTACCTATATTTGGATGCCAGATCTGTAGTAGAGGTGGCACATATCGATACGGAATAGGAATGGGAACGTGGGGCCGCGAGTCATGCTCATTAAGCACACCTACCTGCCGGCTAACCAGCGTACCATTGGTGGGACTGCCCGCCGGAACGACATCATAAATTAGATTCAACGGCGACTTTTTGACGTTTTCGCCACCCTACCTGACTTTCTGGGGGTTCAGCCATCATGGAAACAGTGTGGGCAACCTCAGCGCACATCTAGGAATTTTCTATTTCTAGTTGGGCACTATATTAGAAAGAGAGGACTGAGGACAATCAATTGGCAGCAATGACTCCAATACACACACAGGACACAGACGAATCTTCATACCTCAGTGGAAACCTGTATCCCTTCGTGTGCATGGGTTTCGTTTGAGCTGATTAAGATCCCAACAGCACAAGTTGATCATTTTTTGCATTTATGTAAAT
This sequence comes from Geostiba sp. GC000077, assembly GCA_030264215.1. Lineage (NCBI taxonomy): Eukaryota > Metazoa > Arthropoda > Insecta > Coleoptera > Staphylinidae > Geostiba > Geostiba sp. GC000077. The sequence continues at coordinate 11,076 of JARJDQ010022816.1, forward strand.
TTAATTAACCCGAGCGGCTTTTAATTGTGCAGTGAGTTTGCCCACGGGACGTCGTCGGCAACAAAGTTGAGTGTCCACTTAGCATGGCTTGGACTGGGTTCAATTTTAATTATGAAACTTTTAATTCCACCTCAAGTACGTACGTACATTACAATCGACAGGGGTCTGCAGGCCTGCAGCAATAAAGGAATTGCACATTACCTACTTAAAACTTGGCAGTTGGAAAGAAATCCGAAAAATATTTGCGTCCCCATCAGCCTATCATCTTCATGCTTTGCCGGCTTCAATTTAAATTAACTTTAAATTGGCTTCGTTAATGAGCTCACACCGCCTCCTGCTCTTGTGGCATTGCGTTAATTTACTCTAACTGCACTGATGGAGAGTTTACTCTTAGCATTCCAATTCTGAATCGGACTTTAAATTTTTGCTGCATGTTGAATTGCAATTTAAACAAATTCTTCGTATATATAGGGAAGATTTAAAATTCATGAAATGATCTTGATCTTGGTTTCTTGCTTTCTTAGTGGATGTAGAATATTCAAATTAGTTGCAACGCTGATAAATAAACAGCTTTTCTTTAAATTCCTCTCCTCTTTCCTTTAAATATTTTGTCGAGTCCTCGAGTCCTCCAAGTACGTGGACTTGGAGAATCAACATGTAAAGAAACTTAATTATATCCCATGCATTCATTAAATTAGAGGATTTGAGAGGATGTGCTTGGAGTTGTTGGACGGAGAGAACAAAATATTGCACAATTTTATTTTTGACGCTATGGCGAGAGGAGCTGTACATAAAGTTACAAAATTTATGAAGATAACAGCTTCATTTGCATCTGAGTGGGTTTTAATGCAAAATTGTTGCCGCCGTTGCAGCGGGCTTATCAATGGAGCATAATTTAATCCAAGAAATGCGCGAAGTCTTCCCAAGCAGAAATGCGGACGACTCGACGTTGGCTTCCGACGGTTCGGTTGTAACTCCTGCAACAAAAATCATTGGGTATCAGTTCATTCGTTCACTGCGTTCACATGTGTGTTGTTTAGGTCTTTCTGGTATGAAACCGTTATAAGTCGCTATACAATTGCATAGATTATGGTCAAGGAGGAAATAATCAAGAATTGACTCCCCTGCCTGGGAAGGTTACATTGGAGCATGATCGACGATCGCAGTCCGAGCAGTATCGCTCCTTTGTTTAAAGATTTTTCATTATATTCATTATCCAAGCTGGTCGCGCACAATGCGCAGCATAATGCAATTGACACGCTGATAAGGTGAGCCGCGTGCATTTTCCTGCGATTGTCCAGCATCCCATATCGGGCCAAACTTAATTAGCCCTGACAAGCGATATTGCCCGTCGGGGCTATAAAGCCGCCCAGCGGGCGCATTTCCACGACACTCCATCGTCATTATTCGTACCTGCAACAAATTTCCACCGCACACACACCTTAAGCAAGTTTTCAAGTTGGCAAGAGTTTTTACCAGTGAACAGTTATTCCCGAGTGCAACGGCATAGACATTCTAATCTGGGTAAGTAGCGCACAGTTTAATTTATCTTGGTCTCTTGGAAAATATTATTCAAGTGCAGTAAGACGTGTGGAAATACTGGAAATATACGAAAATAGTTTTCATTTGTTTGCCCATTTCGTTGGGGTTCGTGCCGACCGACGCTTTGAACGTTTCAACAATTCTTATATTTACCGCGCGCACTGCACTCCGATATTGTTCTCTAAACGTTTTGCACCGTTTTGCACCGAAATTTGCCAATTCCCGTTGCAATGCGGAAAATTTCCTTCGTCCTGCCATTTCGTTTATATCATCATCGCACATCTCATCTGCGAGAAATGCTGCATTTCACGAAATTGCGCAAGTTCCCAGACAAAATATTAAATCACAAAAACGACTAACTAACGCAAACAAACGAACAGACCGTAATTTCGTCAAACCACGATATTTCTGATAATGGTTCAAATTTTTTTGCGTCTTCTTTTTGGTGTGATTCTAAGTGAAATTGTCGGACGAACGGAGGAGGGAGTACGGTGCTGGAAGAAGGCAATGCATTTCCATCATTGGGGGAGCGTACTTTGCAAAATTGAATTACAACGTTCGCCTAATAAACATCGGCCAAACGTAAACGTATTGCGAATAAAATATAAGCGCCGGTATAAACATTCATACGCGGCCACTCAACGCGGCAGAAACTTGTTTGCGTTTGTCTCCCGTTCCAGTTGGAGTTGGCAATGCAATAAGTCGGTGGCAGGCGAGGAAATTTCCCTCAGCCAGAATTGCAAACACTAAAACAGTAAAACACTAATATAAGCATGTTGCATTAGGAGCGCTCGCGCGCGCGCAGAATTTAATATTACAACAAACAAGCGCGCAAACTTTCCTCCCCAAGTGCCGCGTTTAACGACGCAAGAAAATTTAAGAATTTGTTTTAATTAATTGCAAAGAAATTAAACTAAAGGCGCCTCCACCATGGGTATGTCAGCATCTAGCTCTTGGCACAAAAAACTACCGCCCAATTATGTTTAACAAAGCGTGAAGTGAAACTTGGGCGAGCGGAACGCTCGGGTTGCAACTTACAAACTTAAACTTTGGCATCATGGCGTCATCCTCTGTGCCTGTGCAACAATCCACAACTCGGCAAGTTGTATGCGTTGTTAAGTTTCCAATAAATTTCGAAACGACTCCCAGACGCAAAGAGCGCAAAAAAGACGACGGACGACGAACATAGATATTGGCAAGCTCGCATGTGTGGAAAAATTAAATTATATAACAAAAATACGCACCACACAGTCGGTGTCGATATTATATGTTCAGCGAGTCGGGCAATATCGATTCGGACGTTGCGCCTCGAAGGGGCTCGGAAACTTCGTCGAGATATTCATGAAGCGGTTGGAAAAACAACGCCTACGCGCCTCCACGCTCGTTACGCGTAATCTCGATATTATTCTGCACTTTTCGGCATTATTTATGATGTTTATTGTGCTGCCTTTGGTTGCTCATTGCACTTATTATTCATGCTACACTCGCGTGTGCGTTTGTGACATTTATCCATGCGTATAGAACTTTACGAAGTTATCATCGCGAAATGTCGTTTTGAATTGCAAACAAATAAATTCATACTTTAGTGGCGGTCGTACACGCACCAATACCCCGTTTTTAATTCCGTCATTTGCTTGATTTTGGTGTATAAATTACCACCCACTATTTTGAATTTTAATCAGTAACTGCGTAAATTCAAATTTATCACGTTAACGTGTCTATTTCACTTTTTAACTGTAAATAATTAATCTAAAACTGGCGCATATTGATTTTATTTTGCTTTGCTTGAATACAAAGTTTTCACAACATCGAAGTGCTTGTTTTGTGCTGCTCGGCAAACAAAGCAAATGAATATCTGGGTCACATCCACGAATTGCTGCTGCAGTTGAGGTCTGAAAATGTTTTCCTCCCGAGCAGCAGCGCGCAGCATTAAATCAATTATTATTATCGCCAGCGCGCAAACAAGCTCCATGGCTTATTCAATTCGTGTTATCACCGAAACGAATTACGCATTGATAACGAACGGTCTCCTGAGATTTGCATTGTTCCCAGGATTCCAATGTTATTTCAATATCTTATTGAGCACAAGTAACAATGACATATTAAATTCGTTTACAATTGTTCTCTCGTCCTACCTATAAATGAGCTGCGAGCTGCAAATTTTCTTTGTCCCAGGAGCAGGATCCAGGAAATTTTCCTGTTTAATTTTGCTCAAATTTATTCACCTGTTCTGCTCGCTGTGTGGTGATATTGTAGGAGTCTAGGAGTAGGTGTAGTTTTTGGCATTGGCGTCGTTTGCCGTCGCGCTCGACGAAATTTGTTCCGTTTCCAACGCCATTGCGCTCTCGTGCTCCTCATTTCGGGCGGGTGGGATTCTGGATCCTGGGAAAGGGGTTCCATTACTCCCCTACGCTCTGCCGCAGCGAATGCATAGTTTCCTATTTTCCAGTCGTCGGGGGTGTCATCGCAGGAAGATCTTTTGCGAATTTCGGGATGCCATTTTCCTCCGTTGTGCACACAGCGAATGTTGAACGCTCTATTTGTTCTGGTGTAGACGAATGGAACAGTTTGTATACTGACTGAGGCGAAACTCACAAAAAATCGTCACCTCATCACCTCATCACCTGAAAAACACCAACAAATTATAAGTTATATAAAAACTGATAATATTTGATAAATTACAAGGAGACTTGGATAATCATGGAGAGACGTTGTAAATGTTTGAACCCCCAGAATTAGTAGTCTCTTGTCAATATTTGGGGAATTCAAGTTGTGGGTGTGGTTGTGGAATGAACTCATGCACGTTGAAAATACGGCAAAACCGAGAAAACTATTCTCTTGTGTTGAATGCACATCATGCACAAATTCTATATATACCGAAAATGCACGAAAATACGAATGGAAGGCCCATCTGTAGTCTAGACAAGTTTGATCTCTGCTCGACTCTGTGCGCACCTCCACCCCGATATCTCTTTGCCCATTCTATTTTATTTAGGTGCACGTTCGCAGCGCAACACAACGCGTATCATATTTTCCAAACCAACTACCGTTATGCATTGTGTATGTTGGAAAGGTGCCACTTTCATTACGTCTGTACAAAAAAGCATCGGGGTTGGTTTTGCCGTTCTCCCGTTCCGCTATTCCCGAATGGCCACCGGCCCAGCTTTCACTGCTCGATGTCCACATTTTACTGGGGTCCTCATATCTTCTTATTCCAAGAATCCAAGGCTCCAATGCATCCAAGGTAGATAGAAGGCACATCGATTTTGTGAGTCTTGGCAGTGAGGTGAACATATTGCCGGCCTGCAGGGCGTAATGTTGTTGTTTTGGGAGGCTTTTGGGGGGATTTTCTCATGTCCCCGACATCAGACCAGAGGACAAATGGACTTGGGGTCCCAGGTTGATGCAATCGTCCAAAGGTGTCGTTGATGTAATCCCCCTGAGGAAAACCGAAAAAGGAAACAAATCTGTAATATACCCCTATATACATGTGCTACTCTAGTCTATAGCTATATAGTGCATATCAAGACTTAGATAACACTATAGCTATCATGGGATGGAATATGATGATTAGTCATATTACCAAGGTAATATGACATTGTTTTCATACCGATGCAGTCCTCCTATCTTGAAGCCATGAGCAACATTTTTTACATAATTCCAACTTGCAGTACTCGAACACTCGAACGCTCGGCGCCGTGTTTATCGCCCAAGCTTGCTTGTTGCTTGTTGCGTTCGTTAGAGCGCTTGAATTACATTCGGCTGGTGCCTCCGCAACAATGTCTCCAGCTATCGGACCGAGCGGAGCGGTCCGATTGCTTTTTTGCTGCAGCGCGGTTTTCTGTTACCGTCCCTGATCTGAAGTCGGCACGACGCAGTTATCCACTCTCCAACAGCCACACAGCCACACACGTGCATCGCAGTTTTAATTTAATTTGCGCTTGGGTCCAATTTAGGCATATTGATGCGAAATGAATGACAACTGATAAAACTAATGTTCGTTGTGCGGCGCGTTTTATCTCCAAGGCAGTTTTAATTCATCTATTAATTAATAAAGAAATGCAATGCAGAAAACTCAAATTTGCAAGTTTTTAACTCATAGAGAATGTATATGGTAACACTGTTAACTGATATGAATAATTAATGTTGCAAGTCTAATTGTAAAAACCAAGTTATGCAAAAAAGTGTAATATTTAATAAAATCTTGACCACTATTTCATTGAGTTTATTAGTTTAATTCGATATTAATTGATACCAATACTCATATTTGAATCAGCAATCAGCATGATTGTCCTGTTGGTCATTATACAGTCGGACAATTTTAAATTACATCTACAAGCTGTTCCACAACAAAATTAAAAGTCAAATTCAAGATGGAGAAGTGGAGACCATGTATAGACAGTTAGCAATGGAAACAGGTTGTATGTAATCGGATTGGCAGCTTGGCCAGTGAAAGATGTGCAATAACATTTTAGCGCAGATGTCGGGTTGGCTCTGGACTGCGCAGCGGTCGTTTTTAATGCACGCCTGATTGCACTTGATATTCATTCCGTTCGTGCCGGCGTGATGCTCGGGGATCGGATCGAAGAACCGATCGAGACGGGACCCCACCAATAATGAGCTCGCCGCCATCCGTCCGGTCGGCAACATCCCACATTGATCGCATTGAATGCATTGAATGCATTTTTAAAATTACCATCGCCGCATTGCGGCTTGCATTATTTCGCTTGTGTCTTTAATAAGACAACGCGGACGGCATATCGAAACGGGATGATAATGCGTTTCGCATATCCTCCGCAGAGCCGCAGACTGATCCCATATCAATATGTATGAGGTCTGCATACGGCTGAGTTGGCTGAGCATATGAATATGCGTTCGATAAGTGCGCGCCAGTGGCTCAATATGAAGAAGCATGATGGCGTCTCAAGGCGAACAATTCAAGTGTAGCAATTCAGTTGTAGCACTTAACCGAGTGCATTAAACTCTAAACGCCTCCAACAGCCAGACGCATGGCATGAATTAACATCGTGTAAAGTAAACTGTAAATTATCATTCCTACAAATTATTAGTCTACAAATGCAATTGACTTAACTTTGAAGGATTTTGAACGCTTGAGTCTGACTCTATCTGCACGCACCGCACCAGAGAACAGTTTGCACTTTATACAGGGTGTCCCATTAATGGCGTAATTCCTCTGGAGGTTTATAGATGGCATTAAAAGGAGTACATTGAGCGAAAAAAGAGTATATAGGTAAATTGTTCTTCATGGCCGAGATACAGAGTTTTAATTTAAGTTGTAATTGAAATTTGCTACCTATTCCAGTTGAAATTTTTGATCCATTGGCAAATATTTAAGGAATTGAATTTTAAAATAACAAGTTTTCAAATCTATAGTGTTAAACTTAGGACTTCTTATTTTAAAATTCAATTTCTTCTACGATATTGCCAATAATTACAATTGGAATAGGTAACAAATTAAATAATCTTTAAATTAAAACCTAAATTAAAACAAAATAATAATTATAAACAAAGTTGACAAAGAAATTTTGTCTACTTTTTGCCTACTTTTTTCGCTCAATGTACTTTTTTAATTCCATCTATAAAACCTCCAGTGGAATTACGCCATTAATAGGACACCCTGTATGTTCCTTGAAAGAGCTTATTTGGATGTGGTTGTGGAATCTATATAGGAAGTCGTTCGAAAACAACGTGTTTGTTTATGCTCTTGGAGTCTTGGGTTTTAGTTGTATACAGTTGCTTTCAAGGACTCCTTCAAACCGTTTGCTTCCCTGTACCACAAGAAACTGCCACTGCCAGTGACAATAGCAATAGTGTTTGTTTGCCGGCTTGCTGCGGTTTCTCAGCCGTCCTATTTTCTATAAATAATTCGTTTGGCCACGGCATTCTCGCCGCGTGTCCAAAGTGTATTTCTGTATCGAATAGTAATTGGCTAACACAGCGCGTACCGCGCGCTGGAACGCAGCGCAAGTCAATTAAAAGCAAAGTTATTGCCTTCACCTTTCATTCTTCGTCTGTCTTTATTGCTCTGCGGGCCTGCGGACCTGCGGCCTCGGCTCTTTATCACTTTCCACACCAAGCGCCACAGAGACGCCTTTCTTCTGGCGTTGTCAGTGCGGTTTGCTCTTATTATGCCGTGGTGATGAAGATGGCGGTAGTGTGTCTATAATCGAGCATTTATTTCATTTCCTTTCCACTTTCCACATATAGACAAACTGTGGACCTCGAGACGTTTTGGCGATGCGGAGGTTCCACCAGGGATCGAAACCCTGACGGCTTGTGCGCTGTGCGCATGATCCAACTGTTCTCTTGGCACGCGGAGGGTTGGCGAGCTTGCGCCCTTGAGTGCAATTCCACACTGTCCTTGTCCTCCTCAATGGATCAAAGGAGAAACTTGTCTTCGTCTATAGGACTCTAGGTGAACGGCGCTGCAGTTTTGCGGAAATGTGGTAGTGAGGGTAGAGTGCATGCGGTGCACAATGCCGCAGTCATTATGCTCGGAGCTATAGGTGGAACGCCCAACCCCTCAAGATGAGAAATGTTCGAATGTAAAGGATTAAAATTGCGAGACTTGCGAGACCTGCGAGACCTGCGAGACCTAATTCCGGCATGATTGCATGTTTCATCCGACCGCAGACCACAGGCACAGTTGTGGCAGTTAGCTGTAATAACTGAAGGCGTTTTTTTCGAGGACGTGGATACATGTTTGAGTTCGCTTTGAGAATCTCCTCCTCGGGGGGTATAATTATAAGACACAAGACTCAGACCTCTGTAATTATTTCACTCGCCGGCAGCCGTGCGAAATGCTTATTAAACGAGAGGTTTAAACAAAAGCCCCGCGAAATAATTATAAGCTATATTTCTCCAATTGCAACTTGACACATGATTTTCCCATAATTATATGCATCCTGCATTCAACCGTTGGTATCCCTATTAATGTCTTCTGATGTCTTTCAGGTTTCGCATAATGAACCGAATATCGGGAGTTGCATGTCATATCGATTTCAAACGAAACAAGAGAAAATGAAGCGACGCCATGCAATCAGACTGAATTCATTGCGATTGGCTGGCACTGGGATGGCATGGTAATCCGATTGATTAAAAATAAGGTAAGTGCACTTTGTCGAAATGAAATCATTTGTGTGTTGCATTGCGGAATTGCTCTGTTTGCTTTGGCGCAAATGCAATTCGGTAATTTCTTAAATCTAGCAGTCGAAGTCGAAGTCATGAAGCAAGATAAGATAATTGCAAAGCGTCATTGCAAAGTTTGACCTCTTCTCCCAGGCAAGAGGCAAGGGTTACCATACGATATAGAAAAATGTCAAACTCGCGTCAACTTAACGGCACTCGTGATAATCCCAGGTCGCAACCCTGAGGTGACATATCGTGACTTTGTGTCTTTTCCAAACTTATCTAATATTGCCCAAATGCCCAAAATACCAGCAATTTCATGCTCGGCCCTCCTAACATCATTGGGCAGCGTTCCAAATTATTAAGAAAGTTTTCGTATTAGCTTTTGATAAGAGCGTGCCGTACGGACGGGACGGTCGGATATCTATCCCTGGGACTCCTGGGAGGTCTGCGCCAGTCCTCGTTGGAATAGTTTTAATTAAATAACAAGGAGAACTTTCGTGACTTTTGCGCGTCAATTCCAAACGGCATGGCTCGTGTAATCGCTTTAGTTTTGACGACGACGACACGCGTCAACTTAATATTAGATCCGAGATCCAACATACAAGATCTTAGATCCTAGATCCAAGTTTCAAAGAGCATGAATCAAGAACCCACACCAAGAACCAAGATTAAGATGAGTGTTGTCTTTATTGGCAAAAATAGTTGTCACAAGCTCCGCAAGTCGTGACTTTGTGGTATAATTACGAAATTGGGATTGGCGTGCTAGAAACCAGTTTGACTTCAAACATGTATTGACTGTGGATTGTACCTCTATACCTAATTTACGATTGTGGAATTGTGGAATTGTGAAATTGCGAAATTCCATTTCGTCCATTGGGGCATTGGGATTGGACGGAATAAAGAGATAATGAAACCTTGTCTGGTCTGGGGTCTGGGTTCTGGTGCAGTGCATTAATGAAATGAATTCAATACATCTGGAAACTTTTAGCGGGGACCAGAGTTGACTTTTTTCGCTATAGAAACCCAGAATATTTGATGCGGCTTTATCCGCGGGTGCACATTTTCAAATTCAGGACCGGGGGGCAGCGACCGTTTACAATTTAGTGCTCCATTGCTGAAGTGTGTATAGTGTAGAGTGTAGACTGTACAGTGAGTGTAGACAAATTGCGCAAAAAATAAAAAAAGGGTAGGAAATACTCCGAAGCGCGCTAAATGAATCCAACAATTTACAAAAAAAAATAAAATGTACGTAAAACTTTAAAGGCCTCATGTGTCTATATAGAATGTAGGTAGTACCTGCTACATACATATCGTCAAATATTGAAAAGGGCCTCCTTTTTCTACATTTCCAATCCAATGATGATGATAAGCCCAAGTGCCCAAATATATCATACTACCTTTCGCGAGCACTACAGTTAAAAGTCGAAACACGCACACGTACCAGGTTTACTTTCGCTTTATATTTACCAATGACGGTAGGGTTGGAGTATGTGTACAAAAAGAATTTTCCAATTTCGGCGTGCGTCTTTTTCGGCCGGAGCTTGGGTCTTGGGTCTGCTCCCGGCTGAAGGACGGACGTGCTGGGCGCGGTCGTTCTTATCGTCCGTGGAGCGACCGAACTTGCCGAACGTTCAATGGCATCGCGGCCATCGCATGCACACGGACTCCTAACGAAGTTCGTGCCCGTACAGCGCTCTCCCAACATGGCCGCGATGGCTTTTAGGTGTTTTTTTTTGGGGGACCGCTCGTTTCAACAACCACGACCACACCACGTCGCAACTGCTCACATACGACACACATCGACACACAGTGGAGCACGAGTCACTCCTTACTTAAACTCTAAATGTATACAAATTGTTTTAAATTACACCAGAATGTTAACACCTTAGGCTTAGCTTTGGAAAAATCTACAGTTTACTGATGTTGTACCGCTAATCAAACTGGTCCAACCCAAGTAACTCTTTTTTTGATTTCTTTGACTTTGACTTTGGATTTTGGATTTTGCTTTGAGGTACTGTAGAAGCACAAGCTCCTGCATTACATATGACATTGCGTTTCCCCAATGTCACTCTTCTCCCAGAAATGACTAGGGGACTAGGCACTAGCTCTAGGATGAGCTCCAACTGTGCACGTGAGATATGAAAGGAGCAAAACTACTCTCGTCTCGGCAAAGAGTGTTTCATTTTCCTCTTCGTACACGACATTATACTTCCACAGAATTTTGTACACTTTGCGTCCGTGAGTCCAACTTTCTCCTCACTTCTCTGGTCCTCAGTTCCCTTCAACTCCCAGCGTCCGCATCAATTTACGCCGGCTCGACGTTTTGTTTGCGTTTTACACTTTAACGTTTTTTTTGCGTGTTTCTCCACTCCAGAGCTCTTGACTCCATCCTTTGATGCAGTTGCGCGTAAAGTGTAAATTTCGAACATGGTGTAATCGCCCAGGGAGCGGTAAACGTAACGAAGCCGCGCGCTGGGAGGAAATGCGCTCTCCACGACTTCTTTAAAGCGTTGAAAGTTAAAGCCTTCGTCGAGTTCATGGTGTCTGGGTTTGGGCTGCAACGCTTCAAACGAAACTTGTTCCTTCCGAGAGATAGCATCTAAACGGTGTGACTCGGCGAGACGGATTCATATTAATAACGATGCGAAAGAAACATGTTTCGGGGTTTCGGGAATATTGCGACTTGGCTGTTGGCATCGTACGCATGATGAGCAGCAGCAGCATCAGGGCGAAGAAAATTGCTTTATTATGTCCTTCTTTCCTTAGTAAATGTTAGGAATGCGTTGAAACGAAGACGTTCACTTAGCCGGTGTTAATAGAGTAGTATCATTGTGATATGATGTGCGTTAGAAGTTCCTTCCAGTTTAGAAGCATGTGTAATATGCGGGCGGTTTGGCTTGTCGTGATGTCGGTCGCAGTTTGTATGTGTGTCGGTGAGTTAACGACCGAAAACGTTCTTGTTTCGCGCGAAGCGCGCGCTTTTACGATCAACAGGTCATTAAAATTACCCTCACTCCGTAATAGCTGAAGTCGGCACCCGGCGCACTGATTTTTCTCTTTCTTATTGAACAATTCTTCAAATTGGCGGAAACCACTTAACAGAACAATAATTCGTCAACAAGGCAATAAAAGACTTACACCCTCACATGTTTTCTAAATATTTGTGTCATTATGTGGAATTCCACCTTGCTACATATTTATAAATAAACCTACCACATACACTGATAAGAAAGTAAAACTTGTAGGTACCGTAATTTTGCTGGTTCAATATACCTCGTCGAAAAAGTTATCAAATGAAATTTTGAGGCGACCGTCATTCTGTGTGTACCTGTTTTCTCATATAAGACACAACCGGAGGACGAAAGCGATTTCATTTGCTATGCTCCGGTGATGCGTCCCCAGTCCCCACAGTTCGGACCATAAGTCTTTCTAGGCTCCTATAGGAACTTCTAGACCTAGATATGAGCCTATACAGGTAAACCCCTCGTCCTGCGGACCAACATAAATATGCCATATATAGGGGCGCCGGCAGTGAGAACGGAGGAAAGTCTGCAAGAATTCATGAATTCCTCCGCATGCGGCTGCGGGATGAAATAAATGAGATCCAGCATAAGCAAGGATGAAGCTAGCAAGATGAGTTACATCTATAAGATATAGACGGCGGCGGGCGGAGGCCGTGTGTGTCTCGGGCGCGGTCTGGAGCAGCATCGAAAGATTGGCCCGCGGGTGTGAGAGGCGGGCGGGATGAGGAGGCGAGATGAGAGGATGAAGCTTGTTAGACGTTACGGAGCATGTGCCTTCATTTTCCGCCCGCGCGTCTGCTATAGGGTTATTTGCCGGCGCGCAGCACAACAGAAAACAACTCCAGGGAACGGCTCCATCCTATTTTAGCTTAACTGCATGGGCATGTTCCTTCGGAAACAAGCAACCCCTTCGGAATGAACCTGACCTGATCAACAAATCTACCAAGTGCTACCAAAGGGCTAAACATAGATCAACTTTGCGAATATTTTATATATTTCTTTTTTCTTAGCTTTACCTCTTGTGTCTCTAGCCAATTCAACTTTAGTTGTCTTTTTTTCCTTCGCTGTTCTGAAACATTGCCGCCCGCCCCAGTCTTTGTTTATTTTACATTTTTACGCTGTCGTGTGCGCACTCCTATTTACCCGAAGCACACCGCGCGGAGCATTATTTCGCTAGCGTCTTTTGATTGCTGTTCGCCATGGTTGCTTGCCTTGCTATGGGATTTCACACAATGCACCGACATTGTGGAGCAACGCCGAAAAGTTTAACTATGCCAGACACAGGCACGCCAACGACGGCAAAACGAGGAAGCAAAAAAACCTTGCAACTTTACTTGAGGGATAGATCTTGCAGATTTACTCTCGAGTCTCTCGAGTCTCCCGAGATTGACGAGACGAAAAAGATTAGAGCAACCAATCTTGTTTTAGTGATCAATTTTCTCTGGCTGTGCAGAATTATATCTGCAACTTCTTGATTCTGAAAGCGGTTTTCCAAAACGAACATTGAAGAAATTTTGGTGGACATTGATTGATTTATAGTCATCTCGGACCCTTTTTTGCTCCAATAGCCCATCTCTTTGGTGTTTTTTTTTTGGCCAATAACTTTCTATTACCATTGTGTGATTTGGGTCCAACCCCAGGGTCCCCAGGCTAAATTTGTGCATGGCCATGCAAACAGTGAGGCGGTTTGAAAGTTGGGTCGGAACTTTCGGCGCGTTCGCAGAACGCCAGGCAAAGGACGGGTCGGCGAGTATCGATCGGTTGGAAAGCTCCGCGCGGTGGTACAGCGGACGCCATCTCACGTCGGCCGCGAAGACCTTTTCTCCCCCTATGTCCCCCACCACCGGATGCATTCCATTTTCTAACCGACCTGCAGCAGGCCTGCAGCGCGGCGCACAGTTGGGGCAATATTCAATTCCATCGACTGCGGATCGCGTTTGCAATAATGCCGTCAATTAGGCAAATTAAACCCGACGCGATGAAATGAAATGCAAAAGCCAAAAGGAGAAACGAAAGCGAGTTTTACCTCTTGCGTGAGCTGGTGAGCTCAGCTTAGGTTTTTAACTCTGGCTTGATTGTACCGCGCACGAAGGCAACAACACATTGAATGGATTGGGTTTTAATTGTCCCTGTTCCCTGAGCAAGAGCTGCAGGCCTGCAGCTAAATTGTATTTGCTTGGGTAAGTTGGGTCGAATGCAATGCCATGTCACGAGAATGGCCTCGGAAAGGCGCACAGTGTGCGTGCGTGGCAGCAGCGCATCGATTTCATTTCAAACATTCAAACACTGAAACACTCCAAATGCCAGGCCGCCTGGCGAAACCAGGCTCAGGCCCATCCAATGCACGCTGCAAACACAAACGTAGTGGTCTGAACAGAGTCAGGCGAGCAGCAGGAACAGTAAATAATAATTAGTGGAGAGATCAAATTAGTTTGCATGTGCTTACGTAATACACTCCACAATAAGCACGGAAACAGAACCAGAATCAAACAGAAACAGAATCAACAGTTTATACCTATATACGTCTATAGTATAGTGACGTTTAAGCTCTTGCTGTTTCTTTGATAATACGAAAAGATAGTTCTAACTGTAAAAAAAAGGTGTTTCCCGTCAAAAAGTCGAACGTCATGGGCTTGGTTTGGTCTCTTGAAATCTTGAATAGCAACAGGTAAAAGATGCTGTAGCAGTTCTTAATGTAGTTGAGCGTTTCTCCGACTGTTGGCGCTAATATCCTTCTTTCCGAGTCGATCGCTTCGGGAGGCAGTCACCCAGACCCAGTCACGCAGTCACAGTCTCTGCGCTTGAGGTTCTCTTTCCCTCCTCTCACTCCTCTCACTCTACACTCACTCCTTGTATGATTTTTGTATCCAAGGGAGAAGAGCCTTGGAGTTGGAAACTTGCAAATGTTGGAATTAATACAAAACTCCATGCGGCCATGTACCAAGCCGAAAGGCTCGAAACATTTGCATGTTATTGATATCATTGACGACCTGGTAGCGCGTCTTCGCGTAGGTATCAAGAGGTACTAGACCAGCAAATGAAGTGCATCTCTGCATGCTGCATACCACACACCAACGCACACATCAGCTCTCAAGTAATCCAGGCGTTCTCGGTTTTCCACTCCGCCTTGTGTTGCGGTATAAGCGGCGCGGCGCGATCTTTGATGAGATGAGATGAGATGAGATGCGCCTGAGGACGAGATGAGATTGCAAAGTGATGGTCCTCAGCGCTGCGCCGCGTAAGGTAGAACTAAAATTCGCATGGCGGGAGGTCCGCCGCAGCAGTGCACATTAGAAGCCACCACAAAACAAACGGTTGGCGGATGGGAAAGGGGTGCGCGCTTAAAACTGCAAAGTAAATTGGCGGCGATTTCTGGCGAAAGCTCTTTGCCTTTTATATTCCCGCAGCCCGCCTCCCGTTTCACTGATGGCGTTTTCTGCTTTTTTGTGTTGTTGATTAAATTGCTCTTGGGGAGCACACGAATGGAAACAATCTAAACTCAAACGCTTCGTTTCGTTGTGCCTTCGAAAACTCCTAGCAGCACTTTTTTCCTGCTGCAACTTGAGGGGCAAGTTTTAGGTGACACAGTGCTTATCAGACGGAGAGCATCCACCGTGAATGCAAATTGACTATAATTCCACTTTTCCACTTCAAAATAAAACTCGTGATTATATTGGCATAGTGGTTACAGTTACACACGATGCACTGCGGAGACCACTCTGCAGTTGATATGCAAATGCAGGCACAGACAGTCAGAAAAGAAATTAATTAAACATGGCCAATTTCCTAAGCAGTTGAACTTTAATTATTTCCAACTTCCACAAGGAAAGTCCACATCCATATAGTTTGATGCAAAGTGCTGCCTCTGAGGTCTTCCAGCTGTGGGATATTTGATCATAATACAGTGTCTCCCAGCGTTTAATAACAATTCATGACACCACGACACCAGACATGGTACTGATGTACAATGAGCAGTTCTATAATTTGTCACGAGCTCCACGAGCTCCCCGTCTGTCATTTTCACAGCTCTGGCGGCTCCGGCTCCTCAATTAACCTTATTAAAGATATAAACTTGATAAATTCGGGTGTCGTCAAATTATCTCTCGGTGCCCGGTTTTTAACTTTTCCTCTCTCCGGATGAAATTTTGAATATAAGTTGGTGGAACTGGTGGAAGACTGTTTCTCATTCTCCACACCCATTTGGCGTTGTTCGCCTTGTTCCTTGTTCGGCCAGCCCCCGCGGATTATTAAAGTTTCCAACACTTTCATGTGATATTAGGATATTACATTTCGTTTTTCATCAGTCCACACTCCACACGAAAAGTGTCCGCGATGCCGTGCGCATTGTCAAAGTTTGGTAAATTTGTGCGCCGGTCGCCATCCGTCGCAGGGCAATTTCTTCGAGATTGCACCGCCAGATGGAGTGCACATTCAGTGCATTGCATTTTATCAATATGCGTTAAACAGCCCGCCGCCGGCGGGAGTGGGGGGCGGTTGCTTGGCTGCGCATGGAAGTGCACGGAGAGCGGTCGTTAACTTGACCCGGCCGAACCCGTCCTCCCTTCCACAGTTCCATCCCATATTTCCCTTTTCACTCCTGCGCACAGGATGAGTTGGGCATGCGCTTCCTTCCACTTGCTTCCACTTGGGATCGAATTCATGTGGTTGTGTTGGTGCTGGGTTTTGAAGTATTTCAAGGCGCATTGCTGCTGATACCAACGCTTGGGTCGCTCGGGTAGCTCGGTTTCTGTTTATGTATAAACAGCCGCCCAAGTACCCAGTGTGCAACAACGATAGAACGATACGATATTGAAATTATGCGCGCAAACTGCTAATTACATTTGGAAATTATGTGCATATCGAGTGTGCCGACTGCAGGATTACGAAGAGAACTGCGTGCGGAGGCTGTTTCTGCTATAATTGATAGTCGACTCCTCGATTCTGCAGTAGTCTCCAAAGAAATTAAAAGTATTTTCTGCTACAATTCCCATCCCAGTCTGGAATATTTTTCTGTTAATTATTTTGACTTGACTTTTTTTCCACTTATAGCATTTTGCATTTTGCAAACCCACTTTTGTGCAAAGGCAAACTGCCAAGTTGGCGTAACAACCCTTTTGTCCCCCAAGCCGGTTCCGAGAACTTTGCGACGCGACGAGGACGAGCTAAACTGAAGGCGATACAAGTGGCATTCTGCAGGATGTCTCTCCTCCATGCCCCAAGCGAGAGCTGCATGCGAATTGCGCATCCGGCAAAATTGACTCGTGCCTTCATACAATTTCATATACCAGCCAAGACCAGCTTCTGGCGAACCAATCTGCGTACATGATGTTTAATATAAGTTTCCAAACTTCTCAATGCTTTGGTTTGTGGTAAAAACTGATTCTACATGTAGAGCGATGGAACAGTCTGAATTAACTCTATAAGCGAGGAGTTGGCACTTCTAATTTGCTTATCTCCAGCAACAAAACGAAAATATAAAACCAGGAACTTTCCCAGCTCCGAACTCCTATAGGGACACTATTACCCATCGCACAGAGAAACACATAAAGCTAAATGTTTTGGGGGTTTTGGGGAGTTTTACCTTTTCCCGGACACTAGGTGCTTGTGTTCATATACATGCATGTCATGTTAATGTTTCCCATGGAAATTGCTAAATTAACATCGTAACTTTTGATGCCGTGGGGCTGGGACGCGGGGCCGGGGACGCGGGGCCAGTTTCGTGCAGCACGTTTATAGGAGCTGATCGTGATCAGCGTTGCAGTTGCACTTGCAGCGCCAGCGCAAGGAACAATGTCTCCACAGTCTCCACGTCCTTCCTCTCGCCTCGGCTCCTCGACTCCTCGAGGGCGAGAACGGAAGCGAGCCATTTGGTTGTAAACGGTCGCGGGTGACATCCTCGCCGCCGTTGTCGCTGATGCCGATGCCGATATTCACGGTGGCATGGCGCTCAGTTTGCGTTATAGTTCTTGTAGATCGTGCATCAGTTAGATCAGTACGTGTCCTTCTCGCCGCTGGCGCCGAGTGCATGCTTTGCATGAACGATGATTAAGTTGCAAACTTGGGAGGAAGGGAAGCTTTAATTTTGCACATGTCCATTTGCCCCAGCGGCGTTTAATCTTCCTCCGCCTAGGGTCCCTCAGCACGAAAGGTAATTGTCGATCTTGGCGAAAAGTTTAGATGAGCGTTGCAGTATTCTGATGACGCGTTCAAAATCTATAAGCTATTAAACGTGCCGAGACATCGTTACGGGGTTGTCTTCGGACGAGCCAATCTATATAGAGAGAATTATTAATGTCCTTGACTTGGGCGCGCATTCGCCTGTTGTTTCACACCGAGTTCGTGTTCGGCACCGCACGTGGGTGGATTACATCTACAAATATTGCGCGCACGAATGAAACGATTGTAGCGGCGTATACACAACGTGCGCAATGTTCAAACATAACTAGCGCCGTCAACAATACATTGTCTACATTGTAGACACATGCTCTCCGGCATGGGTTTCACCATCAGGTCGTGTTGCTATGGTGAAAAATTTCCAAGCGCCGCAAAAAAATACGCCTTGCTGCTCTGTGGGGAAAACATGCGTTGTTTATTGTGAGTTATGAAGCGCGTACAAAACACCCTTACTGTGGAGGATACGCAGAATTTCAGAAATGTTTATGAGGAGGGAGTTGTGACTGTTGAGGAGGTTGAGGAAACTTGGTTTTGGATTGTTTGATTTGGCAACAGTGTAAAGTGCCTGAGTTTGTTTTGGACAGCTTGGGTGTTTACGCCACCTCGTATATTTCCTAAACGCGGATGTAGAACAGAACGTGTTCCACGCGCAGAGTTTAGAGTTTAGACTTTGATTAAACTGGTGGCACATGCACACGTGCTCTATACCGTTCCGGATAAATAAGAAACACAGAAACACTCGGCTGTTGCACAAATGCTGCTACTGCTAGTCATACCAAGTTTTGCAATATGATTGAGTTTAGACGTTTGGAGTTTAGACTTGCCCAAACATTTTAATATTTCTTTTCACTTACATATCCAACAAGTCCCACAGTTGCTCCCTGGGGCATAATTGCTGTCCAATGCTGTCTGGTTCATTCCCCTTTCGCAGCGCTGTGTTGCTGTGCGCGTAGATAAGCAGATACCCTTAGGGGAGACCTAGGGAAGGAGGAAACCATGTCCTGTATCTTTCCTCGACTTCCCGAAAGGACTGGGCACCCTTATCGCCTAAAGTATAGGAGCTGGTGCAGTCATTTGCATCATTTATAAACATTTATAAATTCTCTTGCCTCCTGGCGACCCTGGCGTGTGGAGCTTTTGTAGAGAGGTCACCCTGCGGTCATGCAAGTTTACTTCAAGTTGCAAGTTTTTGGCGGAATTGCTCTTCGGGGACGGGTGCGAGCCAAGTTACCAGAAAGTACTGTAATGGCAACAACTTGCCTCAAAGACGCAAATATTACTCAAATATTCATGCGCGTTATCTGCGTAGACATCGCTTGGGATACATCTTCTTGTTGTTGATGAAGTCACGTGCTATTTCGGTTCCAAACTTTTTTTCGTAAATAATTTTGATGTTATGGACTTGTTCCGAGAAGATGAACAAATAAATCACTTAGCGACCTTGCATGAAATCACATTAAGCACAAGAATAGCACCATTAATCACTTCGCGTCCTTGTTGAAGAACTTTGCTTTTTTGATATTTCTCGTGGGTCGTGGGCGTAATGTAAACAGACGGACACTGACCCTGGCTCGCGGTTTTTTGGTGACTAAAGTCATTTTTCGTCCTTGCCCCGTTCATACCCCAAAGGTATGAAAATTGGAATTTTCACTAAAAATCGAAAGTCAGGTAATTTTTCTAATCGCAACCCTTTTACTTGGCAGTTACCTATGTTTAGATGTTTACGCAATGCTATGCTTTATGACCCCAGTTTCACTTTCTCAATTACATCTTTTCAAGGCCATCCTTTCCCTTTTCATTTTCAAACGCGACTTGCACAACAACATTGTATGCATCAGCATGTTTATTGCCCTCATTTTGCTATGGTTTGCGTCATGGCTGGAATCGTCAGCGCAGCGGGAAGATGAGAAGAAGCAGTCCATAAATACCCAACAGCAGTCGACCACTATACGCGGCATAAATATAAATTTTACAACTTTTTATAGGTGCGCACTCGGGACCTTCCGAAGGTCTTCGCTACGGGATGAGAGTGCAGTTACGCAATGCATCCTCTAACCTCTCTCTTGTATACCCACACCTTGCTACCCACTTGTTTGTTATATTATAATACAGTCACCCCTTTTCGGAACAGATTTTTATACATTTTCCGTTCGTCTTTGCCGAGCTTGGTCATGTTTTGGGTGTATGTGCTCAAAAAAGGGTTTCACTATGTGCGCGCATCCAGTATCTGACCGGAGGTTACTCAGTGCGGATTTCGGCGATGCAAATCGCTGATAACATCTATATTAATTGCGTATTAATATTTTATAGTGGCGCGTGTGTCCGGATACTTGTAGTGTTGCAAGCAAATGTAATATGCATTTATACAGTTCGTGTTCTTAAATGAGGCTCTAAGTGTATTCTTAAGCGGACCTTCGGACCATTTGTGCAAGTTTGCGTGTTAATTGTGTTAAACATTCGTTTTTAATTGGATATTCGAGCGGCAAGGGCCGTGCACAAAATTGTTTTTTCCTGGTAAAGAGGTAACATACAATATGTTGCAAATGTTGCCTTGGGGGCTGTAAAATCATATTTTATGCGTTGATATTACATCACGTCACCCGTCACGTGTCGCGGAATGGAATCGTGACCCACATATTCCGTATTCATTGGAGAATAAACAAAATCTCAAAGTCTCCATCGAAAAAAATCCAAGTCCTGCGCAGCAGCAGTAAAAACTTTTCAAGACCTGAATAAATCAAAAATCTAATTCTGGGCGAATTTTGAATCACAAAGTTTACTTTTGGACCAAAGAAGGGGCCTAACTAAGTAAGAAGAAGTAAGAAGTAAGAACGTAACAAGAAAAGTTCGAATTGGTTTTAGGGAAGGAGCATTAATCCCACATTAATACTCGAACAAGACTTTGTGGAGTTTTATGCGGTTGCAGCAAAATCCACTTTGATTAACATGTAAGCCTCTCATGCTGTGATCATCTTTCTTTAAAGTGCTTCCGTTTGTGCTCATGACTCATACTTTTTAAACATTTTGTTTTCAAAATTGCGCTTGATTAAAGTGAAAATGGAAAACCCTAAGTTTAAGTTTATTTATCGTTTCATTCATGCACACACTCACACACAAACGGAGAGAAGCTGAGAGTTCAGATAGGAATCTAAAGCGTAGAGTCAATGATGGCCGCCTTGATCGAAACCGGTCTACTCGCGCGATTGGGCTCCATCTTGCGTCGCGACTCCCGGACTCGACTCCCATACTCCCAATATCATTCACATATTTCACATGCCCCATCCTGCTCGCCCTCGTCCTTGTATTCGGTGTGCTGCTCAGGTTCCGAGCGTTAGGCGACCCCCTCGATTCCCATCATCCCAGGGCCCAGCATTCCCAGCGCCCGAACTGCTGCATCTTTGTTTACCTTATTTCCTAGTGAAAGGGGGCTCGTTACCCATTCCACGTGTGTGGTGTGTGTTTACCTTACCTTACCCCTGTGTGGAGACTTGGTGGGATTGCATGAAATAGTAAGCGGGTCTCGGGGAATGGAGTTGCGAATGTGGGATGGATGGGGATGTTGGGATGTGGAACTGGAACTGGAACTGGAATGCAATCGTGAGCCGATGGGATCTGCGTGCGCAACGCATCAATACTGCATCCCTTTCGCGACTGAGGACTGAGGATGAGGTCCAATCGGGAAATGGCACGATTTGACGATTTCAAGGATAAATCAATATGCAGTGTTGCGTCAGCGAATTAAATTGTGTTTGCTCGTTTGCTGTAAATGCAAATTATATATTACCATCGTGGACACCGTACTCGTGCTTAACGGTAAAACGGCGAACGGGCGAAGCTTTTTTCGGAGATAAATACATTTAGCACTTTACGAGCGACTTCGAGTGTCGACTTTTTCTTAAACCATATTCGGGCATTGGTTATGTAAGACTTTTTAGTAAGTGCATAAGTTCAAGTCAGATTTTATCGAATAACTTACTTCAAAGCACATTCTGAGGAACCAGTTACCAAACTACCATCAACCCAGAGTCAAGTCGCAAGTAACTGAGTATCATTGAAAGTCTGAAACATTGATGTATATTTTGAATATTGTTGCTTACTCAATGCTGGAACCTCTCCGCGTATTTTTGCAATGTACTATATCTAAATGTCTGTACTCTGTGTAGTTATAAGAGCGACAACGAAACAAGACGACCGCGCATAAATTCCACGCCCGGCACAGCACCAATTTGCGCAACACGCCAGCCATGGCTGCAGAAAAGAACCGGAGGGGTCTTTCGTAATTAACTTTTTGTTAAAATTATACGCGCGCAGAATCGCGCATTATCTGCTCTGCTCCTTCATATCTACCACTGGCACTCACACTCGCAGGGGGTTTCCGCGAAAAGGGGCCTTTTTGTTTATACATGCCGTCATCATGCCTGAGAATATTTTGTATTCCGAACACGTCGGTTATGAACTTATGAAATTAGGCTGCTTTCGAGTGGTGCAATGTAAACATGGCGTTTAATTTTTCGTTGCGAGTTTTGCACAGGGGGCGAAAATCGCCGAAATTAAATCCTTTCTGTTCTTTAATAGTTGCTCGTTGCTCGTCGGAGGGATATTTTTGAGAATGGCACTCGTCGTATTTTAATACTTCTGGTGCTCATTTCGGCAGGTGTGTGCAGGTCAAAAACTCGCAACAGCTCCAAAAGGGTTGCATAAATTTCTAATTAACGCCAAGACTTAATTAAAGAACTCTACAAATATGAAAGCACGCGAAATAAAAAACCATGGCCTGTAGAACGAGAGCCAGCGTGTTTGTTTTAGTATGCAACTCTAGATAAATGTAAAAAATATGCTCCGAATGTCCAAGTTTTTAGTATCCTGGTACTTTAGCCGACGTCATGGTGCGCTTATCCCTAAGCCAGGAGTAATCATTTTATATCGAAAGTCTACATATGACATTCAGAAAGTCGGCTAATTTATAGCTTCAAGTCGGTTTTATTCCTTGCCTCCACAAAGTCTACAACACAACTACAAACACAGTCGCAGAGCGTTTTGTCGATTCTTGGGCTTAGCCATCTTATTTTCCCGTTGCGCAATTATGCACTTGGCACTGCGCAAGCAAAGGCACTTACACCACGAGTTTATGCAACTCTTGGAGGCAGTATGTACAACGCGCATTATCATCATCGGAGCGTGCAAACATGGCGGGCGCCGAGCCGGCGAACAAACGTAATGCAAATGATCCCAATAAAGTATACGAAATTATGAAAACGCCGCGGCGCGGCCTGCTCTCCTTCGCATTCTTCGGCCGCCGCGTTGGAGGCAAACACGTCAATTAAGCGGAATTAAATTCGACGCCGCGACACGCACCGCCAATAAACTCGGCAAAGATATGAACAAATTGCACCCTGCGTTCTGCTGCGCTGCTAAACGGGCCCGAATTGGATTTGTATCACTACAGGGAAGGGAAAATACAATAGGATCAGATACCCACTCAGATTTTACATTGTACATTCATTTCATATATTATTAAAACGCTTTCACAACGCTTCTAAAGAGCAAAAGACCAAATAGGTGTATTTGCAATAAATTACTGTTGTATAGCAAATTATGCGTGTAATAATTACTTATTTCCAGGAGTAACATTTTACGCTAAATAAACCATTAAAGCGATTAACATTTAACCGCTATTTTCTAATCACTCTCAATAAAAGTATAGTCCATATTTGTCTACACTAATCAGAACTTCACAACATTATTTTCTGTCGTTTATCACTTCTGGTTTCTACAGCGTATTATGTATGCATAATGCATACCTAATGACGCAAAAAAACGGGGCTGGTAATTTTTATCGCTTGTTTCGGGGATCGCTCAGCGAATGTAATCAAGACTATTATTATCAAATACATTTTAACCCTTATTTAAGACAAGTCTTAAGAAATGAAGGAATTTTTTCGATTTGTTGAATATTATAGTAATTATTGAATATTTTTCAAGCTGATGATTTTTTTTTCAAATTCAGTTTTTCTTCAATTACATACAAAAAATAGTTTTCTGCGGAAATACTTAACGCTTTAAATAATGGAATTTTCTGATTCGAATTAATAATAAATATTTATCGGCTAAACCTCATCTCTTTGCTTATACCAGGAATCAATATTAGATATGCAAAAAATGTTATTCAATTTTGATGAAATATGGCATGTGGGGTCTTTTCCTTGATGGGTTAATACTTTCAAGATATGAGCCCGGTATAAACAAATTCGATGTAAAACAAATTTATTTATGTAGCATATATTACAATATCGCATAACTCTATGAAAAACACTGAATTTCACTTAGCGGCCACGTTTCCAAGAACAATATTGATTTATTCCAGTAATGGTATAGGTAAATAAGCTTGTAGAACCAATGACTGCATATTTTTCAAAGCTGTGAATTTCCTGGATGTCTGGGCGTAACTCTAACAAGATGCCAATGCTGTGGGGAGCACTTGAACTCACTTGAACGCTATGGAAATTAATTATGAATTGTGATGATTACGCGCTTATATTATGCATGTTTTGCTTCTCAGCCGCTCATGAGTTTCGATGATGATTATACGCAGCCGGCGGCGGCGGCTCACTTTGGGAGGCTCGTTTGTGCGTGATTTATTCGCCCGGCTACATGCATCATGCATCCTTGCATGTTTACGAAGTGCATCGTTTTGAAAATATGTGCGCGCCGCGTGAAAATAAACTCTTGACTGTGCATGACTTAAAAGCTCACTGGCGGCGCTCGGCGCAATTGAGACATTCCATTTCGATCAATAACAAAGCACCGAGCGCAAATGCTAATTGAAAATGTTGTTCAATAACATCCAATCATCAAACGATTCGTATTACAGCAATATTTATGGTCGCCGTGTTAAGTGCGAGTGGAAATGGTTATGATGCACTTTATTTTTTGGATGCTGCGTCTTTGGGTATGACTCCATTTTTTATTTTCATTGGCAATAATATTTTTTGTTTACTTGCATCGGAAACATGTTTTTCGGTCCTAATTTTAGGACCGAAACGCCGAGTTTCAGCACTATGTACGCAAAATACTATTTCATGTTTTGTCGCGACTCTCAAGGCCAAGCAAAAAGTCTTTCGATATTTTGGAAATGGCGCAATTTAGAAATGGATCTGCGCTTCGAAGCGTTCGGCGCGTTCATCCCTCGGTGGAAGGAGAATACGAGATGAAAGTTTGCGCCACCGCCCCGAAATGCAGCCTCCCTCCATCCTCGCCTCCATACCTTTCCAATTTCTGGCTCCCGGGCTTTTATTATTTCGCTCGCCTGCTAGAAAATGCATAGAATTCATAGAATTCCCACGTAGCGCCATTCCATTTGCGAATATCTGTTTTTTTTTTCATTTTCATTTTTTCCCAGTTTTCTACGCTCCCGCTATGTGGCGGGCATGCAGTTTCCATCAGGCCGCGCCAACAACTTGGAAACTTTTCCAATTTTCCGTTCGCAATTTCGCCACCGCCGACGCCGCCCCCCGGTGTTGCAAACTCCGGCGGTGTAGGTGTTCATTTCGTTCCATTTCATCTTTTGTATGCGGCCGCGGGTTGCTTACAATCTTTTCCATCTTTTGCCGCCAGCCGCCGATTTCCATCAGCGCTAAAGCATAACACACATATCGGCGGCACGCAAATTGAATCCGGATTTATTCCGCTTTTCCTTTTGATGAGCAGCCCACAACGTCCAGGTGGCTTATACCATACAATTTTCATTTCCTCCCAAAAAAAAGTCATTCTATGGCCTTCTGTCTTCTTCATTTCTACAAGAAGTAGGAGCTTTTGTTGTAATTTTCGTTTTTCATTTTCCTCCGTCCTGCGCAGTTCTCGCATTGTTTGTCAGACATTTATCACGCTTCCATTTGTCTTTATTAATCCGCAATTTACTTTCGCGTCTGTTTGCGCCCCCGACGACCCTAATAACATAATACACCCTTCCACTGCAGGGTGAACTTTTTCACCTTCTACACCTCCGAGCGTCTTCTCGTGAGCGGGGTGGAGGGCACTTTTGGCGCGCCCGATGGGAGAGATTATATTCCCATCGCGGTGCAAGGGGAGGAAAGGCAAAAATCTTATTTTTCTTTTGCATTAAACAACAGCTAACACCAGCTTAGGCGAAGTAGATGGAAACGCACGTGACGAGCGACTTAAAGCACATTATTTTCCAGCCCTTGGCCCTTAAAAAATTCCACCCCTCAAAAATATAACTACTCAACTTCGAGGTTCATAATAAATTGACAACACACCAAAGAAATATTCGATACATTGTTTGTTCAAGTTTGGCTTATTTGCGGAATTGTACATAATGAAGTAGAA
This sequence comes from Geostiba sp. GC000077, assembly GCA_030264215.1. NCBI lineage: Eukaryota > Metazoa > Arthropoda > Insecta > Coleoptera > Staphylinidae > Geostiba > Geostiba sp. GC000077. The sequence continues at coordinate 37,313 of JARJDQ010022816.1, forward strand.
AGTGTTTTTTTCGCACGCCAAGAATGCGAATTGTAACGTAACACAGGTAGCGCGATTACGCCGGGAAATATTCAACCATTCAACGTATGAAGCCTTTTAAACGGTCATACAAATGTAAAACCGCTCGTAAACGGACAGTTAAACAACGCCATAAAAGAAATAAAGCAAACGCATGACTGGGGGCGACATGAAAAATATCACATAATAAAATTTATCCGTTTCGACTCGCCTTCGGTGTGAGTGTTGCGTTTTTTTCCTGTCGATGTGCTGTTCATCAATGACTGGACGGAATACCAAACTTTATTTGCGACGTTAAAGGCTTGCAGCTTGCAGTTTATCATTGACATGGCATCCAATACTGCGGAAGCAACAATCAGCACCAGAACCCTGCAAAACTATATATATGTAAAAGATGGCAAAAGTGAAGGAATCCTTTGTTGCGAGATTAGAGAGAAGATCAATGTCCTCATTATCACCCACCATTGCAATAGAATCAAATCAATTGATATATTGATGTATTTATGTATTTCTCATAGCATCATTATATACTAGTATACTACATACTAGACACCAATAAATCAATCAATGGTGTTTATAATGTTGCTTGTTTTGCTTGTTGCTGCAATGCAGTTCATTAATTAATAACCGTTGCGCTTGTTTATTGATTTATCATTTAACATCCAATATCCAAAGCGATCCAGCCAATCAATCTCACAGAGCGCATGGCGAGGATGTTATGATAAGGATGCGATAAACGTGTGATTTATACTCGTTGACCCATGATCTTTTAATATTACAAAAAATATGCGCTGCGGTTTTTATACAAGTCAAACGTAAATAATTAATATCAGTCGTTTCACATAATGCCGCCATTTTGTATTCGTGACGCAGTCGCATGAGAGTCGAATATTAAGAGGTGCACGCACAGCAATTAATTAATTATTCCGATTGTTCCAAGTGCTCTTTGTCTCACCGCTTATCTTTTCCCGTGGAAAAGTGCAATTTGTTCAATCACATTTGCGACTCAGACATGTAATGAATAACATGAGCAATAACTGGTTTTGGACGTTTGTTTGTTTTCATTACACCGAAAACAAAACAAACGCACAGCCAGCACCAGCACGAAGCACGGTAATTACCAATTAGGGTTGGCATCATAAATGCGCGACGTTTCCCAAAATGGCCGTAAATAATATTTATTATAAATATGTGGGATATCTCATGCAACGGGGATCGGGGATTGGAATAAATTCTTGTAAATGAACGCAGGCTTAACTTTTAATTGTGTGGCGGCATGTTTGATATAATTGCTATATTTTTGTGCAAAAGTGTATTTCCGGTTTTTTGCTTTTCGATTTGTGCAAGTTTAGCTGGTGTGTTTTTTTGGGTGGCAATTAAAAATTCTCACGTTTTAGCTAAATTATAATTTTATATTAATTGCGCGACGTGCATGGGCCCCCACGCCGAACGTATCTCGCATTCATAATTGTTCTTTCCGAGGCGGGAGTCGTTTTCGCTAATTGCGTACGTGATGCCGCGCCATACTTTTAACGTCCCCCAGCCGGCCGGCAACAAAGCAACACGGCGCTGGCAAAGGGTTATAACATTATCAAATTTACTAATTGCCTTCTGGCATCGTGGGTCGACCTTCTGCCGCCTCCAAAAATGACGAAGACTTTATATTTCGCCGCGGCCAAAAAAGAAACATCTTGACAGAACAAAGAAATTGCGTTTTGACATATTCATAAGTTCTCTTCCGTCACGTGCGGATACTGTGGAGAGCTGAACAATGCCATCGAGGAATAACGAAAATATGACGCTGGGAAAGATGAGACGCTCCAAACTGTAGCCTCTGTAACAACTGACGCTATCCCGTTAGATGCTGCAACCGCAAAGACCAAGCAAAAAAAAGGCCAAGAAAAGCGATCGGCACGCAGTGTCGTAAATAAACCCTCGCCTTCCCGATGGAAGCAATCCGTTGATTCTTTCGAATTTTCGTCGGCGGACAAAAATGTCCATTGTGATGCGCTGACCCTGTGGCAGTCTTTGTGTATTGATGGAATCGATATTGGAATTGTGCAACGGCTCTATGAGACGCTGGTCTCTGCAATGAGCAATGCCAAAAAGAAGGGTTTACTTGCCGGCCATAAACTTACATCTAACTGTTTCCACCATTTCCACGGTTTGGGCAAATTTAGCTGCCTGCTGAACAATGCAGATGCAGATCTGGCCAGGTCCACGAGGCGAGCAATTAATTTCATCCGGGAGTGAAATGTTGCTGTCGGAAAAGGCTTGTCTAATGGGGAGCGAGGTATTAGAAGAAACCTATTCCTGGCAGACGGCGGCGAACGCCAGCGAAGCGTTTAGACAGCATTAAGCGCAAACTGGTAGCGCCAGCGCAGGAATTAGACAATCGCAATGAGGCAATGAGTTGCACGTAATTCCCCCCGGCAGCAGGCAAGTCGTCAGTATCAGCTACAGACCATTGCCATGACATCGGAATATCAGCAGGGCATTGAGATAAACGCGGCTGCAGCGCATTGCATCAAATTGTTGCTCTTTTTATGGAAACGATCACCCGGCGGGGTATTCGACGACAAAACGCCAATTCGGGAAAAGTTGCAGTTGCTCGGGAAAGCGGAGCCGGGGGAATTAAACTCGGACTGGAAGAATGCAGAATGGCAGAGCGTTGGGAGCCGTTTTAGCAATTTCTGACTGCGGCAGGATCGTCCTGTGGACAAGGCGGCAGGGCGACAGCCATGGCCAATGCACTCGTTCGCCACTTGTACGCTGTACAAAGTCAAATATCGCCTCACGACGTCGCCGCCGCGGTTGGTTTTTATTTTTAGACCTTTCTGGTTTGGGTTTGGAGACGTGTCCAAAATATATACGATGATTACGCTCGAGAATAAACTCAAGCTGGTTCCATGTTCATGCTCCATCATGTTACCAGTTTACACCACGTGGTGTTATATTAATAAAACACATAGGTGGAATGCAGCAGGGCATATTAAAAAGACGAAAATGCTAGGCGACAGCGTGTGCGAGTTAATTTTTCAGTGTGCTGATAGATATTCAGCTTAGAACATTTAAAAACGAGTTCTTTGCACTTTGTTTCAGAATTCTGGTCTCGGGTTCTACGTGACTCTCGATCATGGCCAATAAATCTGCTTGGTAAGTTGCAGCACTAGTTGATATATTTTATTGTCTGAAGGTCATGCAAATGTAACGGATCTATTAAGCACAGGTACTTGAACCATTTGTTTCTTTCCTGTGGTCGTCTAGAGAGCGCGTCTCGTATATGCGAGCAGTGTGTTAACTTTCGATAATAATAATCGCCATAATAAAATGAGTTTACGAGCGCGTAAACGTACTACCGTACTACCGAAACATGACATAAAACGGCATAAAACACACACTAAACTCAACCCGACTCACATCGACGCTGCTAACCCACCCAACCACACAGGCACACCACAGCAAATGACCTACGTGCGTACGCCGTCTCTTCATTCAGCCATCAAGTCAATTTCATTCATCAATTTGTGAGTGCGACCACCTCCAAGAGGTCAAAGCAATTGGTAACCGTTTAACCTTTTTCGTTGCGCCGAATGCCCTTCGATCAAGATTGGTGCCTTCCTGCTGCTTTGGGTAAAAATGGGTCACATTTACAAATTGCGTCCGTAACGATCGTAAAAGTGACGCTGCGGGCGTAAACGCGACGGGCGCGATGACGAAATAATAAAACGCCGTTTGTCGCCCGTCGCCGTCGTCGTCGGCGGTGTGGAGGCGAAGTGCGTCTGGGTTTGCCGTAGGTCAGGGACGCGTTCCACGGGTCGTAAAAGCACTGCTTGGTGTGGCCGGGGGCCTCGGTTATGGCATCCGCATCCATCCTGGTCCTGGATTTCTCCGGCAGAAGCACCTTGTGCGTATAAGGCATACCATTACATGATCCATGTGTGCAAGTGTGCATAAACCCATTCGACAATGTTGTGTGCAACACAGACGCCGTCGACGTAGTAAATCGTAGTTAGTCATAATTTTATTGCATTCCGACGAGATCATAAAAATGATCGTATAAATCAGCTGCTGCGGGAAAACAACAAACCGAGGTTTGTCGTAATCGTAACACCTCCCAAAGGAGCAGGCGAGAAGGTTATGCGAATATTTAGTTAGGTCCCTATTATTTTAAAGCTGCTTGGTCAAAGAAAAGAGTCAATCTATCTTGATATCCTTGGTGGTAATAGTCGTGGAAGACATATGTCCCATTAGAATGGCCAAATCTTTAAGATCACGTGATATCTAATTTATCTTTGTATTTTTTTGTGTAACCCCGTTGATTATTTTGGTGGTTTATGGGAGGTAGCTTCAATCAGGAAGATCAAGAATATTGAATATTCGACTAAGAAACGTGTGAGCTAAAGTGAACCACGTTTCATTGACTCTTAAAACAAAGGTTTAATGTCATAACATACACCTCCCAAAGGGGAGCAGGAGAGCAGGTTACGCGAATATTTAGTAAGATCCCTGTTATTTTAAACCTGTCAGTTCAAAGAAGAGTCGATCTATTGTGACGTCCGTGGAGGTCATAGTCGTGGACGACATATGTCACATTAGAATCACCAAATCGTTTAGAAGATCATGTGCCAAATTCATGTTATATTTTTTGTGTATTCCCGTTGAATATTTTGGTGGTTTTTGGAACTTGGGAGGTAATGCCAATCTTCAATCATTGAAGATCAAGAATATTGAATATTGGGCTTAGAGACATGTGAGCTAAAGTGAACCATGTGTCATTGACTCTTAGAACCGAGGTTTAATGTTATGACATCCACACTTCCCGAAGGGGAGCAGGCGAGCAGGTTACGCGAATATTTAGGAAGCTCCCTTTTATTTTAAACCTGTCAGGCCAAAGAACAGTCAATCTATTGTGACGTCTTTGGAGGTCGTAGTAATGGAAGACATCTGTCCCACTAGAATGTCCAGAAATCGTTTAGATGATCACGTGCCTAACTCATCTTTGTATATTTTTGTTTAACCCCGTTGATTTTTTTGGTAGTTTTTGGGAGAATGGGAGGTAAAGTCAATCTTCAATCGTAAAGATCTATAATATTGAATGTTGGGCTTAGAGACGTGTGTGCTAAAGTGTACATACCACGTTTCATTAACTCTTATAACCAAGGATAAATGTCATAACACACACCTCGCAAAGGAGCAGGTTCTGCGAATATCTAGTAAGGTCCCTGATGATATTTTAAACCTCTCAGTTCAAAGAAGAGTCAATCAATTGTAACGTCCTTGGAGGTCATAGTCGTGGAAGACATTTGTGCCATTTGAATGACCAAATTGTTTAGTAGATCTCGTGCCAATTTCATCTTTGTATTTTTTATGTAACCCCGTTGATTATTTCTGCGGTTTTTGGGATTTGAGAGGTAATGTCAATCTTCAATCATGAAGATCAAGAATATTGAATGTTGGGCTTAGAGACGTGTGAGCTAAAGTGTACCACGTTTCATTGACTCTTAAAACTTTACGACGCATAAAAGTAACCGTTTATGGGGCTATTCGGAGCTTCTAGATCCACAATCAATCTCTTTTGTGCCATACGACAGTGGTATACAAACTCACCATCGCACCAACGAACCAACGATTTATGCGCGTTTACATGTGTAATTCTTCGTATCGTTGCCTCCGGGCGGCATGACGAGTACTTAACAACCTACAACTTGCACTTGAGCAAGCGAAGAAGTCCAAGATCATCGCCGGATGATCTTATGAATGGCCGAGGCTGATGAATTCGCGCACAGCGGTTCGCAGGACGCAGGCGGGCGGGTAATATAAATGGCCACATAAAATGGCTATTAACACCTGGGTTTATTAAATTTATGGATGGATGAATGAGGCCATTTTCATAATAACAACACATTCATTCGATGGTTCAGCGTTAGACTTATAGCTGGATTGGTCTAGACCTCTATAGACGGACGGATATATTGTTCCGCTATATTAAAGTGTCTTTCTAATTAAGTTGATAAAAGTGGAAGTTTAAAAACGGTTGGCGGTTAATTAATGCGACGTTACAACCTGCGCCCGTATTTGTATATCAAGAACATTTTCTAATGAATTAGGTAGTCTGTATATAGCGGACTGAAAGGCATGGCATTATAGGAGGTTAGCAGGATCCCAGTGACCTTCGTGCAGAATTTACGACGACGGTTTTAAATTAAGTTTTTTTTTCGATTTTGTAACTCTAACGACGGCGACGTGCGATCAGCTTTTGTTGAAGAAACTCTTCGACTACGAATCTGATGTAAAAGGTAGCGGAGCGCTCGTCGCGTAAAAGAGACCTCGTGCGAGCGCAGCATCCGCGGCGTGGAAATGGCGTCCCCACCATCGCCGCAGGCGCTGGCAGCGCTCCAACCGGCGCCGAGATCAAGGTCGTTCATCTCGATTTCGGGCACGGCCCAAAACGCGATGGCTTCCGCCGCCGTCCCACTCATTGGCGCAGCACCCTCGACGGGGTCGTGCCCGCCGGCCGTAAATTATGGCAATGCGGCGGGAGGCATGATGGCCGCGCTCCAGCTGGGCCAATCCGGTCGCGGCGCCGGCTCTGCGGTCCGATGGGGCCCTACGACCATCATCGCCGCCCGAGCTTCAGCACGCAGCCGCACGCACACGATCAGTTTGGCTAACTTCCGTTAGATGGCAACAGCAAAGCTTGCTCGGAGCTTTTCGCGAAAGGGCCACGGATCCAAAGAACTGAACTTTTTTGTGAGAATATCATGCCCAGATCATGCCCAAATAAACTTGGAAAACTTGGAAGTCTTGGAATGTCAGAATAATACAATTTACGAGCAATTAGAGAGGGAGTAGGAGAGATAATGAAGGTTGGTTGACCCTGCAATAGAGACGAATAAATAAGGGTGGCTATTATATCACAAATCACAGACCACAGACTGTGGTGTTTGTGCATGGGCCTCGCTTCTGTATGTGGTTATGGTCTTCGTCTGTCGTAGCGTTTTGGGTTCATGTGCATGCGACACGCCGCATGGCATATAAACCAAAGCCAAGAATAGCTTTCCGTTTTTATCTACAACTAGAACCGCCGCGCCGGCACTTGCCACTTGCGCACCTATGCCGAGACGTGCATTTACATAATCCCCGGTGCCCCCGGTGCCCACGGGTAAGGTGGGGACCACGATGCAATGAAGCGGCGATAAATTACATCGAGAGTGCTGGAACCGTGAACCCTCAAATACCACTATACCACATGCGGCAACGGCAAGTATTGGTTTTTCAGGAGAGCCGCAACTTTTGCCGCATGACTACAGTCTAACTGTCTAACAGGTCTGTCTAACAGCAGTTTTTCGGCTCGTTCATTGGATCGTCGTATCCTCAAATCTATTTTTAATTGTAGTAAATCGTTATCATCTCATATATCTACCAAGATTCCAACCTGCTTGTGCTTCATTAGTTAATTCTTGACCTTACCGTTAAATAACCATGGAATCTGATGATGGGCTCATGAAAGGAGTTAATTAATTATTTCAAGGGAACGAGGGGACATCAATTCCATGTGTGTATAGCGCGAATATTGTTCTGACATGACCAACCCAGCATGAAGCAAACTAGGCATGTAATGTTGTTTTGTGCGAATCTCGAATCACAATTCGCAATGTTGTTCCACTGTACATAGTGAACACTTTAACGCATAACACAGGCGCGTTCCACATTCAAATGCTAACGATGTCATAAACTTTGCCATTTTATGCTTGCTATGCTGCTTCTTTCTTGTTGTGACGTGTATAGTGCATTGGCATTGTCATAATCGCATCCGCCAAAGGAAGAATATAATTGCGATTTCATGCTGGTCAAAATTGCGCTGAGCAATATGCCTATGCCTATACCTAACGTCCTATACGAACACGAAGATGCCTGGAGGAGAGTCGAGAGTGAAATGATGAATAAATTAGATTAGCATGTGACTAAGGTGGTAATAACATTCGGCTTCAAGATGATATTTAGTAGGATTTCAAGGGTTGTCCAAAATACATCAATATCCACTATCCAGAGGTTGTTGTTGCTGTCAAATTGTAAGTTTTAGATGTGAAGGTATGTGGCAACCCTATAAAGAAGTTGGATGTTGGAGAAGTTGGAGATGTTGGAGATGTTGGTTATTGTTGTTGTTTTTACATGGGGAGAGGTCCGAAATTGCATTTGCGGCATGTCGCGTGGTACTACGGTGTAAGTGCACTTGGCCGTCATTAACGTTAGACGTAACAGTGTAATTCAATAAACATAAACGGTTTACGGACCAACGGGCCGCGCACGTCAGACCGCCTTGCCCTCTCTCTGGTGTGCCACCTCAGCATCGCCATACCGGAGTTTCTGAATAAATAAATACCTGCGCTGTGTGCGACGCAGACGCAAATCTAATCAAATTGCACATTGTCCTGTCCTGGGTTGTCCAGTGGGCTATAATTTGATTGTCTGCGTCTTGCGTGCTTGCTTTGCAGAAGTCGTCTGGATGCTGATGAATGACTCACTAACTCACGATTTACAATAAATTATCGGGCTGCAACGCAATAAGGAATTCTTTATTTTATTCATTTGCTACACGAAAAGTCAGTGAGGTTATATACGTTTTGTATAAGGTTAAAGCTTGAAATAATGTTAGTTTTTCTCTAGTCGTGGTTCCGTGGGTGTGTGCATTTGGCGTAAATTACGCAAACGGCTCGGAAAGTGTTGCATTAATTTACGCGTTGCGTTCCTCAGCGCTGGCGATAAGATAAGAAAAGCGCGCAAATTAATGCGCGCGCCCGGCCAATCTGCAGCGATCTCTTGGATGTCGGCGTCGGCTTCGAGTTATAGGAAAAAATCCCTCTCTGAAAGGAAGGAAAGAAAAAAGAGTAAAAGTAATGCACGCACCGAGCAATAAAATCGTCGGTTTTATGTTGATAATGCACTCGTTACCCGAACCTTTTTACTCCTTGCAGTTTCGCGTCCCCTTTACCTTCGCGATGTTGGAAACCCAATGAGTCCAAAGACGCCGAGCGCTTTTCTGCGGAGAGCGGAGATCATTTTGCAATAAATTTTATTAATCATTTATTCCTCGACTGCGCCGCACCAGCGCCACAGCAGTCAGATGGTTTTAATGAATGCTGTGCGCAGCGCATGGTCAACCTCTTCGTCGCCCATAATCTTCTTGAACGCAACTAACATGGGTCGCAAAAATGGAAAAATGAAGACGCAGCCACAATGCGGCTATCGCAAGCACGAGACAGTCGTTAAGTACCAAACTTATTGGAGATTATAACGTAATTTACTGCGTCGTAGTGTTCATTTGTCCAAATTACAACACAGAAGAAAAATACGCGAGGATCGAGGATTGAGGAAGGAAACCATTTAATTGGGTGGAGCGCGCTCTGTCCAAGAATTCATATTTAAAAATCACTCTGGAAGTTGCATGGAACTGGACCTGGTAGAACTAGTTTTCTGCCATCTTGCGTTGTGTCCAAGTTTATCTCGTATCTCGTATTGTGAAGGCTAATCCCGTGTGAATTCAGCGCGAGCAATCTCATTACCACCTTCCTTTCCCCCATCCCACGTCCTCGTGCCTCTATATCAGTCTATCCCGAAAAACATTTGTGTTTTAGCGTCGTCGTGCACATTGTTGTGCGCGAACACGCAATCGCATCACACGTTATGTTGCGTTATGTGCCGCTTCTATCTTGTTCAATTGCACCGGCTTTAGGCTTCAATGGAGCATATGGACACGTCCCAGGTCTCGGGAACCCGGGATGAATTGTTCCACTACTTCCACTGAAAATACTAATGCAATTTGGCCAAACGCACCAACCGTACCAACGCCATGAGGGAACGACGAACGACATGTGTGGATTTGTCCGTATTGGAGTTGTTTCTCTGGAGAAATATCGTTGTGCGAGGTGTTGGAACGACGTCCCAAACAAAATGGGATCAAGCACACTGCGTACATATGGGATGTTATAGAAGATGTAGAAGAAATTCCAAAATTCCAAAAGTTATCTAATCTTCAAACCCGACTATGTTTCTTCTTTCCTCGACGTTTTTTTTATTTGCTTAGTGCTTAGAAAGTGTCTGTTTAATGCATCATAAATCAGTCCGTGAACTTTATTGTTTGAGGTTGTGGATTGTGGTCGCTTTGATTGGCTTCGTAAATTTCCGCCTGCGGTAAACATGTGATGATTTCTCCGACACGCGGGGCCTGAAACAGAAAACGAAATAACACATAAACGCTCACATAATGACGTCTCAATTGGACAATAATGGTAATAACAATAACCGTAATGTGGTAATATAATAACCGCATGCGTGTATAATAAAAATCTAAATAATAAATAAAAAGGGAATAAAGCGCCGCGCACGTCGATACGAAACGAATGGAATGTATTGTGTTATTATTCTTTTGGACATTTTCTTGCCACGAAGATGGAGCGATGGAGGTGTGGGTATTATAGTGTGTTAAAGGAACAATTCCCGAGTCTTTAATTTTTAAGCTTGCCGGTGCCACTGAGTTATCTGTTTCGATGTGAGGCTGCCCCCTGCTGCCGATCTGGGAGAGACAAATAATATGGAGGAGACATTCGAGAAATAAGTGGAAAGTCTTCCGGCGCGCGGCGCGAATACACAGGGGTCGTATAGTTCGAGTTCCACTTTCGGATCTCCTCCGGGCCTCCGGCCGTATGCGTTCGGGGCATATCGCCGCCTCTCGCATCGACCATCGCCGTCCCTTTCGCTCGTTTTGTTCCCGCCGTTCCCCGGCGTCGCGTTCTGCGTTTTGCGTTCCATTCCGTTCCGGACACCGCCGCAGACGTGGCATGACGACGTCGTAAACTCGGCGAAATACTGGCGGCACTGGCGGCACTGGCGGCTACCGGTGCAGACCGGCGGCGCTCCGTCCTGCCCCCGGTTTGCGAGGCTCCGCGAAGTTTCCACTTTCTGCACCACAGCCAAGCAAAGGCAGCAGGAAGAAGAAAAAAAAACGCCGCTCAGCGCATAAAGTTATACTTTTTATATAAAACGTCATGTTCGCCTCGGCGCTGGGAATTACACCTGCACCTCGATGGCAAATAATTTACGAATTTTAGTGGTACACACCCATCCGCCGTCCATATTGTAGCTTGGCGCAGCGGAACAGCAATACTGCAACAAATAAGAATTAAATGTTTGCCTCTGCAACACCAACACCAACACGATATGAAGCAAAATATTTTTCGTTGGACTAGTAAGAGCTGTGTTTATAGTCAAAAGGGTTAAAAATACTGTTATACTGTGGATGTAAAACTTTCACTTGTTTGTAGCGTGTGTAGCGTAGTGTGCAATAAAACGACAACAACCCTCTTGGAGTTGCTCGGAATTTTGTTTACTGTCACTGTAGTAAAGTTTATTGCTTTTTATTGATTTCTCTTCATTGTGACGACTTTCCTATGCGTAACCCTTTCATTTTTAACTCTTTCTGCATCTTTTTGAAGACCGGGGTGCGTGAAAGGGTTAAACAGCGTTTCCAAGTAAAAACGAGCATCGAGCACCGAGAGAAAGTTCTAATTCCAGTCATTCCAGTACGTCTTTTCTTTGGCCCCACTCGAAATGCTTTGGTGCTCTTAAAATTCTTGTGTGCTGTTTGTGCAATTGCAGCAATTCGGGGCAAATATACACAGCACAACATCTTGTATACTTTGGAACATTACGAATGTAGAAATTCTAGCAATGTACCAAAATGCTTCTCGTTTTGTTCAAATTGCAGCAGCAACGAAATGAATTTATTTGTACTGGGAACAAGGGTAGAAGCCATTTAAGACATGCCAACAAGATCCTCTTTCCCTCCCTCCGAATGCCCAAAAACACTCGAAGCTCTCAACATCCAGATCTGCATCGCATCCTTGCTATATCTTCCATTCAGGGACATTCAGGGACATTCAGGGACATTCAAGGAAGAGGAACGTCTACGCGTGGAATTGTTTCGTGGCCTCACCTGTCTAAGGTCCCCCAAAAACTCTTCAAGATATATGCGACAATCTATATAGATGCATGAGTCAAGGGAGGAAGGGAGGAGGCGGGCTTGTTCATTTACTTTTCCATTTCCATTTCCACTCGCCTGCTCTCCAGGGCTTCGATGTATCTGGGGAGACCCACGACGCGCCGCAGCAGGAGCAGGTTGTCTTGGAAATTGTTGTTGGCCCAAACGCTCCGAAGGGTGGCTCACATGCTCCCTTTAATTTCGCACCCGCTCGTTTTTTTCCTTGCTTCCTTCGCAGCGCCACGAGTGAGATATTGCACATTGGGTTCCTCGGCACTGCTGGGAATCGCCGGAATTGCGCCGCGCGAACGAAAGAATTGCGTTGTTGTGTTGCGCCCCGGAGTAGCGCGGGGAAAAAAAGTGTGAACCGAAAAGGTCAAAAGCACTACTTCGCTCAGACGCGAGTGGCAAGTGGCAGGAATGCCAACACCAAGACTCCAAGAGTGGGAAATTTGTTGGAATTTGCAATTTTGCAAAACGTGTGCCGCATGCAAAATGTTTGTTTGTTTTTGCATCGCACCCAGCAGCGTGTGTAGCGAAGTTGCGATTTCTTTCCTCATGACTTTTGAAGCTGTGCTCGCTCGGGTGTGACTGCTGACATTTTGGCACGGCGGTGGTGAAATATTTAAATGGCAATTTTCCTGTTTCTTGGGCACGCATACATATCCCATTCATATGCTGTGGGTTCCAAAAATAAGGCACAAACATGTCTCGGCATGTGAATGACGACAAAACAGGTGGAAAACTGCATAAACAATTCATCAAATCGTTGTCATCGTTAGTGCAGGGAACCCGGAAATTCGAAAATGTAAATTTTGAAATTATACTGAAATGTCCGAAATATATTTAAATTCTGTGCGTTGTTTTAACTACGGTGCATGCAAGGTTTTTCGATTTCATTTTATTCGGATTTTATGCATATAGATTTCGTGCATTTCATTTCCTCTGGTTTTTTTTTCAATGTTTTCGATGCTCGATTTTTGTTCGATTTTCATTTTTACCGGGCGCAGTCTGTGCATTGTGCAATTGCACGCTATGAAATGCGCAAAGCCCCTGCCGCGGAAAGCGCCGCGACCATCGAGAACCATCGAGACGATATCTGCTCTCTCGCAGCGCACACCTATGGCCGCCGGTGACGTTGCCATTTGCAGAGAGCGCCGGAGCCCCGGAGCCGGTGTCACATATCCTATGGATTTTATTCTTTTCCATTTTGCGCTTTGAGCCTGAGAGCCGGAGCAAAAGAGGCGCAATTGGAATTGGAAAATTTGCATTGCTAAATTGGCCGTCCCAATCGTCCCATCGTCCCATGGTAATGGCAACTGGTAACTGAACACTGCACATGCACGAAAGTTTCAAATAAAATTTAGTTCAAAAATTAAACTAAAAAAGTTAAAATTATGTTGTTTGTTGTTTGCGTCGTTCGCGTTGGAGTGTTGGGAGATAAACCCGACGTACCGACTGCCGAACGAATTAATCAATATCCGTCTATTCCGTCTATAGGTCTATAAATACAGCGGGTGTGCACGGGTGCACGAAATTGGATAGATTGGTAAACTAACGCGCCATCGCCATCCACGTTCTAAAGCAATGTCGCATCAATTTCACATGAATGCACCGAACATCCGAACAATATGCAGCTATACCCAGGCAACAATATGCCATCATGATGCTGCACTCCACACGAAGCAAACAATTTCACTAAGCTAAGCTCCGATTAGAACAATTGGATCTAGTTAACATTTGAACCAGCGGCGGCGGCACTGTGCGTGCATGTTGGAAGCCGCAAGCCGTAATCTTGATAGGATATGAAATGTGTATGAATGCACGAGGAATTCTAGCGGAAGAAATTAATTGGTTATTTTTCTGATTTCATTATATTTCCATTATTTCGAGGGACAACCCATGTGCACAAGCACAACACAACAATGAATAACTTTTATTCTTATTAGTGTTTTTCATTGTGTAAACCTTGCTCAGTGTTTGACGTCATAGACTCGTATTGTTATGTCTTATATAGACATAAAAAATTTTCGTCTTCCGTTCCAAAACAGTTTTACAATTAGAAGTTCAGTGTTCAGCAAAATGTTTGAGGCATTTCTGAGTTGAAATTTACCACGTTCCCGAAGGTGTAATTGTCCTTCCACTTCAATTTGTGGGTTGAAATAGGAAATGGTTGAGGATGGTTATGCACATTGAACGTCCCTCGGTCACAGATACACCCTGCTCGACTCAAAACGGAATTAGTACTCGTACAACGACTCCCCGTCCCCAACTCTGGGAACCACCTCCTGCTGCAAGTGCAAGTTCTTTCATTTCACGATTTCCCCCATCGGCTATTCAAGACCAACAACCACACTAGACATTCTCAGACAGTATGCGAAAACGCAACACTTGTTTTGTCCTCATTTAGCTGCTACCTTCTTCTAGAATCTAGATTCTTCTTCCAGGCATCCAGACCTTCCTATACTCCTGTTTTTCATTAGACGAGTTGGCATTGTCCCCGGGTGTTTTTCTTAGGAACCTTAGGATGCGACGGTGTTTGTCGGGTGCTTGGATTATAACCACGGCACGTTTGCCCCGATGTCATTTTCTCGCCTCCGGAGGCACGTATCGCGTCGGATCGTCGCTGATAACAGGCGCGCAAGGTAATGACAGCAAATGGAATTGCGTCTGACGCGTTTTGGAGACATTTGCGTCCAGCACGCTCCAAGACCCAGAAATATCTCAATATCATGCTAAATCTTAATTTTCGGATTCGGAACGTCTTTAAGTTTTAGGGTATCGACGGAATAATAAACGATACCTATTTGTTCCCTCACGACTTCAACTAGACCCGATATACAATGGTTTATTATCCTTTAAAATGTTTATAATTATTATCAACTATTCCTTTCATTTTCGTTAGACTACTGCTACAACTGCTTCAAACGACGCTGACTTGGAGTAAACTAAAACTTTTGAAAATTACCATCTGTTACCTCTCGGTATAGAAAGGCGATTTCTTCATTCTCTTTGAACACCGAGCGCACCGCTCAAAGATTAAGTGCATATCTTAATTTCAGTTGGTCATAAATAATTGTTACGTAATTGCCGAAGCCGTAAAATTACAAACGCAACATACAAAACGGTTTTATTGAAAAAATCGCAATTATATCAAATGTTCTAATCGCAACTTTTTTTTTACAGGTCAAGAGTAAATCAGATGCAAGACCATCAGCGAGACGGACACGACAGGGGGTATCGTAAAGATGTAATTACGCCGCATTAAATATGGCGATTATGACATGACAATCCATTTCATAAATATAATCATTGGTGAGTTGACTAACTAATATCTTAAACTTCAAACGTCCAAACGCATTCCTTTTCAACTTTTAACGAGACTCATACTTCACGTCTTCATTTCCTGCATGTGGCACCTTAACTGAAAATATTTATATTTCATGTTTATTTTTTGCACGTGGACTTTTATTGGAATACCTAAGGTTCAACAATGCTGAAATAAGTCATTTCAAAGGTGCAAACTCACTCGCATTCCCCAGTTAGTATTTTGAGTGATGACTCGCAATTCACAAATAAATGTGGCGCCGACGACGCAGAAAATGTTGGTTATTGATTTGGCACTGTTTCACTTAAGCACCCGTCACATCAGCACTGGTAATAAAAACAGCAACGCGTAAAACCGCGCGGAAATTATCCGCGCAATGAAGTCGCGGAATAATGTCGTAATTTAGCCTTGAAATACATTAGATTTGTTTAAGCACAAACAGCGGCAACGCTTATCGTCAAAATATTTGTGACTACCATACTTGTCAGCTCATTATGGATACATTTGTTTGATAACATTCAGAATATGTATTCAAAATCGCTTCGTGGTATATTATAAAGTGTATATGAAACACATGAAACACATGAAATGGCGACCGTGGGTGTTTCTTTGCATTAATTTTGCATTATTGGAAAAACTTACTATTCCAGACGCATCACGTCTGGACATGAGTAACAAGTTCCTGTGTATATTGTGCATTATCATATGCCACAGATGATTTCATGCAAATGTATTCTGAACAATATGGACAACAGGACAACAACAAACACTTCACACTTTGCGCTACAACTGCTGTGCATATATTTTCTGTACTCAGTATTATTTAAATTTCATTCCATTGACATTCATATTTCTTCCTGTGCAATGCTTGCGAGTAGTACTACGTGCCAGACACCACACAAGAACATATGAAATTAATAACGATGATCTCTCAGTCTCAAGTGAGAAGTGACAATCATCCTGTTGTTTCTCTGGCACACTGTTTTCATGTTTGATTCTATTGTATTAATTTCAGTTTTTCCGCATCGACGCCATCCAAACAACGCGTTGAATTACACGCAGTAAACGGATAATTTTATTATTGTCGTCGGCGGAGATTAGGTGGGCCGTAAAAGTAATAATAAACTGGGTTGTACACTTCACTTCTTGCGTGGTTAACTTTATATCTTGTAAACACATGCCTAACTGGAGGTCACGCGACTGCACCAGACATCTAATAATTACAACATTGTGTTTGTGATCGAAGCACTTCAACAAGACTTATCGAGAAATGTTACAACATTGCTCGAGTTGCGCGGCTTCGCAGAAGACTATTTTCAGGCGCTTCAAGTGGATTCATTGAGAAATTTGTACATTATAGTTCTCACAAATTTTTCTCTCCTTGGCTGTGGGCTATAAACGCATGCTGCAGCAACAATGCTTCAGTGTGAGTGTGAGTATCGCGGTAGTCCGCCAATAAAAGTTTAATGGGTTCCAGTTAACGGTTTCCGAATGAATCGCTCGTAAATCGTAAATCAAACACAGCACGAGTACTTACGGTGCACGGGGACTCTTCTATACATTTTGTACAAAAATCCCTGGAGCAAGTTTTGCGCCTTCCGATCTACTAGGCGACTAGGCGGTTTTATAGCTTCTTCCTTGATTTTTGGTGTTTCTAATTCCTCCGACATCAGCAGCAAGAACGTCAGTTCCTTCGGTGCGAGGTTCGGTACGAAGCTACGAAGTTGGCGATATTGAACAGTGGAGCGGAGCCATGCTGTGTCCGAGCAGTGCCGCCATATAGGGTTGAAGCTATCTCTGTCGGTTTTGCGGCGCGCGGCACGCGCTATTGGAAAGGATCCGAAGATGGCCGCGCGCGCCGCACCGGCGACCGTGACCCCACCCGGATGGTTGCCACGGCAACGCGCAGTTCGGGGAACCCTCCACACACCAGCAACCACCATGATGCCTGCGTGCTCTCCGACCCCCCTGTATCCCTCTTCTTTCAGCACCCACCGGGATGACATGCCTTTTCCAACCTATATATATAGTACGCCGAGTACGCGTTTTGGGGAACTGTTGTTCCCGGTCTGCACATGCGTTCAACCCCGTTGCCATGCGTCCAACTCCTTCTAACTCTTTCCTTTCAATTCAGTGAACCTTGTCGCTCCAATGGTAGCATGGAGCTAATTGAGAATCAATATCGCTAGACATTGTTCGCTGTTCCGTTCTGTTCTGCTCTGCTCTGCTCTGCTCTGATGCAAGGGGGCCTGCTGCTTTTAATTGTCCCTCGGCACGGGGGAGGCTGGAGCCGCCACCGCCACAAACACTCATGGAGTCTGCGTGCCTAAATATCGATTTTCCGCGCACTCCGCTGCCGCGCGCCGTCTGCTGTAAAATACGGTTCGCTTCCCAACTGAGGACGCGGAGCGGGCGCGAAAGAAACGAATGTCAAACGTAATTTGAAATATTGCGCCCTCGCCGGCCACGCTGAAGTCACGTTCTGCACAAGCGAAGCATCCACTGTCAACTGAACTCGCCAAGCTCTTTTAAAATTAGAAATCGAACAAATTTTAGAAAGTCCAAATACAAACCCTTTTTAACCCTTTTGAAGTAGAACACCTTTAAGAACTTTCTCTTTGAGAGTTTAAAATTTTAACCCTTTTCCATATAGTGACATAACCCTAACCCTGCTTTCTATTTTTTTTTGTTGTAGCAATAAGTCGTGTTGTGTCTTTTACGTTACATCACGATTGCTTCCAATTCCTTTGGAGTTTTTGGAGTTTCTTCAAAGTTTTTATTGACTTCCAAAATGCCATGCGTTCTCATTAGAAGCTTAGGACCGGAACATGGACCCAAGGAAATTGAAGCAACACCAACGGAATATATGACCTCGTAAAGTTTTATTGCTTTTTTTCTGGCATTTCCAACCAGTCTATACACACTATACAGAAATGTGAGCGTTCGACGAGCAAACGTCTTTCTTAAATAATTAACGTTAGTTGTTGTATGTACATCTTTGAGCCGCCATTGGTAAATGAAGATATTAAGCGTTTATGATTGAAAACAACTATAAAATCGCAGCATCTCGAAGCTGTGATTGACAACATAGGAGCAGCAGAGCCGCTTTAATTTAATGTTGGTAATTATTATGATTTTTATTATATAATTGCTCATAAAACACCTTCGATAATAATAATATTTTATTGACGCTCGTAAAACGCATTATTATAATACATACGTAATCTTATGGGCATAATTAATTAATACCCTATCAAATGTCTGCCAAAAGTAGCGCATTATATGATTTTGCAACATTTGTGTGTTGAGCATTGCATATTTGCATATTTGTATATTTGAGCAAGTTTTTATTGACGTTTGTAAGGTTGTTACATGATAGCTTAGTTTGGCAGTGTTAAAAAATAGAACAGTGTTATTTATTGTTAAACTATGCTAAGCCATCGAGTCTCCAACTGGAACAGCTTGAAGGTGGGATGGATTCCGGGGACCTCGATCGTCCCACGATGATATGTAGCCTCCTGTTACGTATACTGAAAGTATACCGGACAGAAGACACTCAGGATACATTCAGTATACGTACAGGGGGTTGTACATGCAAGTCAACTTGTGAGATGCATCTTCACTACGACCAACGACCAACCCAACCTCGTGAAGGCACTGCTGGCGAGGTTCTTCAATTCGCCAAAATTCGCATCATCCTCATTGGTTCATGGCTGTGACCTGAAATGTAAGAACTTGTATTAGTTTTGCGAATATATTGAAATCAAGGGGTTGCTCAGAAACAGGTAGTATTTGGTAACAATGCGTATATAGAGGCCGAGGAGAAAGTTTCACCCTCAGTGGCAGGTCATAAATTTATGTAGCTCCCCCTTATCCAATAAGCGATAGATTTAAAAGGGTGCTAAACCCACGGGCCACGGGAAGTTGAATCGACGCGCGCTTGCGACTGTGCAGGGCTTGGGGTAGTGGAGTCCCTCGCGGGTTTCTCGGCCGTAAATCAACGAAACGATGCGCGTCGAGGGAGAGTGCCAGCGTTAATGGCGCGACGTTCGGTTTAAAGCTGAAGTTAATTTTAGCCCGATTTGAAATAAATTGTTGTTGCTGTACTCACGGATTGTTGATGTCTTGCCAGTGGTCCACAGCGGAGAGGTCGAGCGTTTATCAGTTGTCAGTCCGTAGTAGTACCATCGGTGGATGCCGGCTGACTCGTATTTGTAAACTGAAAACACTTGATCGACTTCGTCGCGGCTTCGTGTGGACGACACCCGGTGGTGGTGGTGGCTTCAAAGCGCACGCTGGCCGATATCTGGTTCCAACTTGATTCGTTCTCAGGTGGTCGGGTGGTGGTGGGTGATACCTGCGTGTGTCTCTCTCTCTCTCTCCCTCTCTTAGCTCGCCGCGTCTCTTTCCGCGGGCCCCACGGAATAAATTTAGAACAATCTGATTTCTTGTCGGCTCCAGAGGCCCGGTGTGTTGTGTGTGTTGTGATGCTGATGTGGGCTGTTGGAGTGTGTGCGTGTGGAATGCGGGGCTGGGCGACCGATCCCGACGACTGTCGCCGACGGTGTGCGCGCCGAGTGCGCCGCGACGCTCCTCGCGAGCCGCCCGCTTCTTCCACGCCGACGCAGCAGAGCAATCCGAGGGGCGGCCTCCCCCGCGCACACGCCGCGCACGCCGGTTATCCTGTGGGCAGGATTTACTGCTTTATCGCAGGGGGGCACCCTGGGTGTGGTGGAGACGTGTGTGCGGAGCGACGAAGACGGCCAGCACCTGCAAAGCACACACAAAACGTTTAACCATTTCGTATACTTTTTGGTCATGTGTTGAATTTCGTTTTACGAAACCGGGCAGAATCAAAACAGGTTTTTGGTACGCCGGGCCACGTAAGAGCCCATGGGCCACGGCGAATGGAGCGGAGCGTTTGGTCACCGGCGTGGCGGAAAGGTGACGGGATTAAAGAATTATACGCTACCGGCTCGCGGCGCGGACCTGCAACACACCGCAACCATTCTCCTGCTGCTGCCGCACGCGTGGTGTGTGCCCGCTGCTCGCTGCTTGCGCCTGGAGCGGTTACAAGTATGGACGCCTTTGGTGGGGAGGGCGTGCGTCTATAAAAAGGCGTGGTCATTCGCTATACTCTCTCTCTGATGGCGAGAGATGACGGTTAATATATGATTATGGCCGGCCCGTGCTGCCATGCAGCGGCTCGCAGCGCCTGCGGCCGGTCCGGCAACCAGACGCGCATCCCTTGCACTTATACACCGCCGCCGCGCCGCAGCGAGATAAGGACCGGACACCGGCGGGGCCATTTGCCACAGATAAGAAGGGTCCCACGGCTATTCACGATAAGACCTCTCAATGAGAAAGCGATTTCGATTAAGAAGCCATCGACGACTGTACCGACTGTACCGACCCTAGACTAGATTTTCGACTCAAGAGGGCATTACTCTATGATCTGCCAGAATAGAAATGTAATATTACCTTGGTGGTGATTGCTGGGCAGCAAAAATCCAAACATCACTATGTGGGAGTCTCCCATCTGTTGATCGTGAGGTGGACTTCTGGTCGTCTCTTGACCTTGAAGCGTTGGAGCTTGTCCAAGTTCTCACGGCATTTTAATTAGTCCTCGAAGGAGCGAAGGTGGTACTGACATTTAAAGTGGAAATCTGTAAATAACAAACCAATAACTAATAGTACAAGTTATGGAATACGAGTATAGACCACACATCACTTCACGGGACCTGAGCACTCGAACACTTTGAACACTGTCCGACGGACAACTCGCTCCCATTCATGCCAGCTAGAGCTAGTACACTGAACCCAACTGAACTAACTCTTTCACAGTAGCGCTAGCGCCGATTACAATTATGCGCGGTATATGTGCGAAGGCTTGGAGGTGGGCTTTTTGCGCGACCGCATCATGCGATGTCACCGAAATGACTGTGGGCTCAGCTGCCACCGCCATCCATCGTCCTTCCGAACCGAGCATTGTGCTCACTGCTCACTGCTCATCACACTCGCACACAACTTGATACGCACAGTGAGTCCCCTCGAAAAAAACATCAGACACACCGATTTACAACCATGCGCTGAATGAATAATCCCCGAAGCACCCGATGCCCCCGATGCCCCGAGCGTGACAATTGCGTCCAAATTTGGGCCCAAACCCTCGGCTCCTCGACAGATGCAATTCGGATAATACCAATATGACGTATGCGTTTGCCAGAGTATTCAGTATTGTATTGTACTTTATGCTCCTCGACCCCGCTCTCCGCTCATATATACCCACCTATATGTGTAATGTCTGCAAATAATGGGCAAAGGGCCTTCTCCACATAGTCCGCCCAGCCACCATAACCAAGCTCAACGTATGTGTATCCATCGCGCGCGCCGACTGCTATTGCTTCCATTCGTTCGTGTGCTTCATTGCTTTCCGTGTACAGCACGGGGTACGGAACCCAGACTTTGTTGCAGATACCGAGTGTCTTCAGCCAGGACCAAGGGCCATTCAAGAAATACAGCAGGCTCTGTCTTCCCCGGTATGGCGAACCAGGCAAACCCTCTGTAGACGTCGTGGATGCCCCATTCTTTTTCATTCTGATGCACATTTTCCACATTCTGGTTCTCTACCATTCTGTGGAAGAAAACGACATGGATGGTCTTTAAAACGTACATTTTATAGAACGCGCACGACGCAGACAATACAATACAATACCTAATAGTGCTCACGCTCGGGACGCTCTGTCGGATGTGTTCCATGTGGGTCGCAGTCGTCCTGTCGCGCACGTATTTCGAACGAATTTATCCTTACATCCTTCGATTGTACGCTCTGGCCGCTTTGCAACTTGTGCTAAATGTCTTCATACCACCACATACACATCTGTAACACAAGAGAATATCCCACGATTAACAAACAATAAATTCGTAATTTTACCTATATTCTCGTTTTGTTTCAGCTTGTTTTTTCGCAGAGTTCATGAAATCGCCAGTTTTATGGCGTCCTTGAGCATGAAGATTACTTTTTACTGCTCTTCTGCCACCCCTGTTTCTTTTACTAGCGCACTACCCCGCGTTCCAACATTCCAAAGAGGTGTGCCTTTTTACTATCTATTACTATCCCTGTCCCTGTTTGGTATTTTTGTAACGCACTTACAATTTGAGGCGTGATGCAGTGCAATTTTGGCTAGACACAAATGTGCTTGATGATGTAATGACACACTAATGCGCTGGGATTAAAATAGATTGTGTTCCCTCTTCAAAGTCTATAAGTCTACATGGTCGTTACGACGAAACGAGGATGATGACACATTCGCCAAATCTCAGCGCAATGCAATTTGAATGAATTGGCGAGTCTTGCAGCACGATCGAACGTCAAAGGATGCTGTAACGCACTTGCAATTATGCAAATTCACGACGCGTACTTTAATAACTTGTACGCTTGTCTGTCTCTGTAACTGAAACGGCCACATCGCCATCACATAGACATGAATATGCGACATCAAGACGAGCCTTAAAATTAAGCTTTCCGACCGAAACGCCAAAACTTTTGACGAAGAGCAGACCATAATAATTTCCATTTTTGGGACGAATTACGAGACCGGAGCACGTCGTACGCGCGCAGGTGGGTATTTCTGCGAATGGGTCTCATCCTTTCGTCGCCAACATTTTCGGTGCTTCCTTTTGAGGGACATTTCGCGTTGTTCCATCTTACGCATCTAAAGTGCGCGCTTTATGTGTTGTTTGATGTTTGCACATTTCTCATGTTGGATGTTGTTATTGCCGTTTGTTTTGGTGTTTCTCTCCTTTACCGCTCCGCGCCTCCTCACTGCACGTAGTCGCTTCACGCCCGTTTTAATGGCGGCGTTTTGTTGAATTTAAATTGGGGTTGCGAACGGTAACAGCCGAAAAAACATGCGCGCGCGCAATGGCGCGCAAACTGAAAAATGTTTACGTTCGTTTTCGCCCGCCGGCCCGCCCTTTCTCTCGCCGCCACGCCAGTGTTTTGCATTTTGATGGTTAGCTTCTGTAATCTTCCCGGTTTTCCGCCGGGGGAGCACAGAGGCAAAAAGTGGCAAATGCCAGCAGGCACAACACACACACAGTGAGGAGCTTACCGAAATATCATCCGTGACGCACACGTGAATTTTCATTTAAATCGTCCAATTTATATTTTCACAAAAGGGTAACGCACGCTTTTTACTACGCGCTGGGAGGCAGATGCACGTTGTGCCCTTTTTTCGGTTCGGGTGGAATTTCTCGGCTCGCGATATTATTTCCATATATCTTGTGTTGGAAAATTTGGGGGATCCGGGCGATCGGGGGCAAAGTATACGTACAATATGTGCGGATGTACAAAACGCTGTTCTATAACATTTTTCGACAAAAAAATCCACTCAACTATCCAACTGGTCAAAATTTAGCAGCACATAATAAAAAGTTAACAGTAATTGAATTTTCCAACCAGAACAAAGCAAAATGTTAAAGCCCAGTCCCAAGCTCATGAAACACGATGCAGAAAGCACGAGACATTGCCCAAAACGGAAAGTGATTGAAAAGGGGGACCCTTCCAACGTTCCAACTCACAATCTCAACTCTCAAGTTTGAATGACCGCCAGGCAGCCATCCCTTCCGTTTCCTCTTCCAACGTCCTCCATTAAGCACCAACAAAATGTGGTCATCATTTTCGCAGAAATATGTCATGCAAAAATATCGTTGAGGAGAAAAAACTGATGGAAATCTCTTCTCGGTACTTCGAAGCTGGAACCCTGGGACCTCCTACTGCAGAGTTTCTTAGACCTCTCTGCAGGCATTGCCTCAAGATTAAAATTACTCAAAGTTATGTCTCTTCCAGGAGTTGAAGCGAGGAGTTGGCACACTTGGCACACTTGGCAGTCGCGCCGAAAATCTCCGAGACGTATGTTTCGGAAACGTGCTGTGCTCGTTCGCTCCACGCCACATAACATTAAATTACACACATGAAATGTTATTGTCCCATATATCCCTCGTCCTGGCACCGTTTGGCTGCTCATCTCGCCTTCCTTTGCTTTCCGAAAAGGGTAAAACTGCAGAGTGTTTACAACGCATGACCTGACACTGCAGTTACAAGACATTACAGCGACATTAAAATAGCAAAACTGCGATCAAGTTGCATCTTGGTCTGAATACTCTGCGTTCTGAACTGAAGACGTGGATCTTCTGAAGAAGTCTTTATCAATTGTAACAAACGTGCTAATTAAAATCGCAAGCGTATATATATTTGGCGGAGCGTGTAAACTCTCAGCTGTAAAGATATGCGCTGCATTTTTTTCGCTGGGTAACCGGGTTTAAGAATGTATTTCAATTATTTTAATATTTAATTAAATCTAAGTGCGGCGTTACATGCGCTGTCTGTGTATGGCTGCGTGTGTATAAGCTGAAAGAGAGACCGCCGCGCGTCGGGGTTTTAACTCGCTGATTATGGGTTGATAATGCGTACTTTGTTAAGAACGGCCAGCGCATAAAGTAACGCAAAGTACTGGTTATTTATGCAAAAACGGTGCGACCTGCGTGCCTGCCCCAATGCCACGCGAGCCACCCGATCGACCAAAATGGGGGGAAAACGAGAAAATGAAGCGAAACTGAAAAAGCAAAAACCCGCAATTGGTGTAAGTTACGATCACATTCAGCCACTAACTAATGCTACGAATGCATTTATAAATAGAATAATGGCCAAATAAACAACTTGCGGAAATAAATCATTATTTTTTTCTTGCGATCAATGCGATTTTCACTCTTGAAAGATCACGAGTGAACGAGTGTAATCGTAAATTCCTGTGTGGGTGCCACGGCATAAAATCATGAAAAGTGGAAAGATTGTAATAATAGTCAATATACGCACAGTATGGCAGTATAGGTATGTACAATATCCATTTAATAGAGCCATTTCTTGATTTAATTTACAACATCGCCGTTTCTAATTCTGTCCAAAACCATCCAATACCAATTTGACAATTCCAAATTGTCGCAGTTGCCGTCGAGGAGGAAGATCGTAAAGTTTCGTTTATAATTTTTATCCTTTCATCCCACCACCGAGCCAGCGAGCATTTTTAAAGCTTAATCCTTGGAGTCTGGGGTTATCCTTGTCTTGTCTCCGTTTATGGCTATCTATTGCCGTCGCGCGTTGCGGCGTAATTTTTAATCGCGTGCCACAATATAATCCCCAGTTTATTATTCCATGCGTCACACATGCATTTCCAATTCCAGGCGTGCGCAGCCCACCAATGGGTATAGGCATAAGGTGGAACCGACTCAGGTATGTATACCAACACCACAAAGAGTACGTGGACCGAAGCTGCTTAACGACATAAATTACCAACAAATCTGCCTGCTGCCCGCACAAAAGTACATTTTTCCTCTCGTGTCTCCGAGCCTCCGAAAATCCCTCGCCTCCTCGCCATCTCACGTCTCCCCTCCACTCCTCTCTGCTAAAGCGGTAAGAAGTTCCCTCTCTTACTTTTCATTAGTTGTGGAAACTT
Source organism: Geostiba sp. GC000077 (assembly GCA_030264215.1). Classification (NCBI taxonomy): domain Eukaryota; kingdom Metazoa; phylum Arthropoda; class Insecta; order Coleoptera; family Staphylinidae; genus Geostiba; species Geostiba sp. GC000077. Next base: position 63,213 of record JARJDQ010022816.1, read on the forward strand.
ACGACTCTGGCGATCATGGGTTCTACCGTCTACCAAAATGTTAAACACGATCCATGCTCATACAATGGACGATAAATAACCGGAAATAAAGCCCCAAACCCAAATGGGCATCGACAAGGTCCCTGGTCTTAATCCCTTTCTCTTAGTTATTTCTTGTATGTACCATGCAGGGTTGTCTCTATCCCAAAGCGATGGAATTCTGTGTCTGTTGAGGAACAATTCTTCTGCATGCTGCTTCCTGTTTTCTACCTTGGCACAATTGCTTCCGTGTGCAGTAACAAGTACAATTCGATTTCCTACGGGAATAATCATCTTGATTGGTTCATAAAAAGAAATTCTCGACGGTATTCCCCACTTTCCACGTCTACCTTCCCGTTTTTTGGTTTTCTTCTTTCCACTCTTTCGTCGTTTTCGAGTCTACATCTGTATTGTTTCTCCGCCACCGTTCCGGAGCAGCATTGGAGCGTTGGACTTTCATCTGGCTTTTTCTATTAGCAAAAAAAACGCAAAAAGAGCAGAAACCAACCGAAAAGACCGGAACAGGAACAATTTGCGCATTTTCATTTTACAAAATAGATTAAACTGCGTTTGGCTTTGTCTGCAAACGAGGACGAACACTTTCCGCCATAGCAACCCCACCAAGTCATGAGAAGTGAAGCGCATCTCCACACCCGAAAAAAAGGAATAACGTTTTTGTCTGTCCAATTGTGTATTTTGTGCAATTTTTTGTGTGCGCTGATTTTTTGCTCGTGCCATTTTTGTCGGTCTGCTGCTGCTGCTGCCGACTGTTGGTTCAGTGGCTTCGTCGTTTTATCTTAACGATTAAGTCTTCCAGGAACACTCCAATTAATCCGTAACACGAAGATTGTCTCGGGCGTGCTGGTGCACAACCTCCGCCAGCAGAGAGCAAGAGCACGAAGCCAGCGCGTGCATAACGTCGAAGTTGTTTCAGTTTTAATAACGAAATACGGGAACGAGAACGCAAATTTTCTCCCGGCTGCCGACTATACCGAGTTGACTCCCCAGTCCCGCAGTCTGCCTAATTGCCTTATTCATATTATAATGTCTCGTAATGTCCGGGGTAATACTTTCAATTTCGGGAATTTTAATTTCTCTTAATACCCTGCAGTCTGGTGCACGGGAGTTTTTGGTAAAATGCAAAACTCCCACCGAATGCAAAGTTTCAGTGCGACAGCAGCGCGTCACCTATGACGCTTTTAATTTAATATTTAAGGGGGCACCGCGGGGTGCTTGCCGCATATATTCTCTCTCCCCCCCCCCATTTCGCCATCGTCGGCCGTCACCACCGGGCTCTTGTTCCAGACGCCGCCAACGCCGCTCTTGTGTGCTCCGGTAATAGGATAAAGTTAAAGTTCACAAGCGCAAAAAGTCAACCAAGAGCGAGTGGCACTTTAATTAAGAACTTGTACGAACTTCAACCATGGTCTGCAGACGAAGTCGAACTCTCGTTTTTCGCATTTTCCCCGCATATACCTACATCCCAAAAGCACCAGCATGGGTTGTTAAAGTTTCAAACTTCAAAATTTTTGGGTTGTGGCGAACAATGCGCAGAAAATCCATTTGGCTTCGTCCTCCGTGCGTCAGGTGTAATTTAGGACGGTTTTGCAAACCGAGCATGACAAAATGCATTTCGAAGGTAAGTTAGCGATAATCAAGACGTATAGATTAAAGATTTTACGATTGCAATAACGAAATTAATTGAAGATACCAGTCCAGCAGGCCCCTGTAGCACTACCAAACGCAGCAAACGAAAAAACAAGCGCCCATTACGCTGGGACTCTACAACTCCACTAAGGCCATGGTATTTTCGCGAAACAGCCAGCAAACATGCAATCCCGGTTTGTTTGGCTTGCGCCGCTGTGGTCGAGACACTCGAGACCAAGGCGGGGACAATGTTACCACTATGGTTTGTTTACATAACGCTCGTTAATTTGCTTCTTTAGTTGTCAACCGCGATGTTGAAACTGGCTGCTAAAGACCGTGGCCATAGTGCGGACTGCAGATTGCAGAAAAAGAGGGTTTCGCATTGCGCACATTAATTTGCTACGTTAAGACCACTTAATACAATCATTATCGCATGCCCACTTCGGTAACATTACCATTTTTGTGCTGTGGCAGCGTGGCACGTCTTAAAATGTACTTTTTAATGACCTGAAAGGTCATGGCATGCGATGGCTAGAGTTTCCTCCAAAACTCCAAAACCTCCAAAACAGATGGTTTTAAGTGAGTGACTAGTATACTTGGCAAAGACATTGGGGTTGGTTAGTTACAACTTGGAATGGTCCTCATCTAACTGACACTATGTAACTGTGTCAAAACTATGATCTATAACGTCTAGAAAGAAAAGATCCTGTCGTGGCTGTCGTAACGTAGTAATACGGAAACCAAGCAAGGTTCCCCCTTATACAGACGATACCATGCAGAGTTGGAGTGAAGTTTCATGCATCCGGGGAATACCGAACTCCAACATTTAGAAGCAGACTTGAACACCCTGTAGATATTTACAAGAAAAAAAACTCTGGAAAGAACCTATTAACATTAAGGTGCTGAGCTTCTCCGTCTTTCACAGTGATTTTTTTCCACTCGCACGTTTCGGGGCGTAGTCTCAAAATTTATTACAAAAGGGTCCATATTATCTCTAAAATATGCGCGGGAGATGAGATTTCGTGTAGTTTGTAAATGAATTTCAGAGAGGCCAAAGCAGGCGGCCATAGACCTTACTTATGCCGGGATGTTGCCTCCCCGCATTATTTCTTCACATTTCACATTCATTGAGGTTGGAGGTTGAGGTGAACTTGCATCAAGCTCTCCTGCTCCTGCGCCTCGAAGAAGAAAATGAGAAAATATTTCCGTATGCATGACAGGGAAAAATCACGGCCATCATGGGCATCATGGCAACCCAGCCCACACAGCATTCGCAGGAATTTTTGAGATCCCATCTGAAGATAGGCAAGTATTAAGTTATACCAATGTCTAAATGTGAAATCTTCGACTGGCCGCTAACAAGCTCAACGACAAGTTGTCATTAGCTCCTCGGTGAGTGGATTTCGCAGCGTTTAATTTTCCTGCTGATCTTGACTTCTTCTAGTGTAGGGTTTGCGGACGGGGACGTTTACTAAAAATATAGTCTATTCTTGTATGCGCAGCGCGGAAGATGAGAAAATTTGTTTCCAAACTGCACTATGGGGAAATAACGAGCTGGGTTCTAACGTCCTGCGTCCCCTCCTCTGGTTTCTATAATAACCCGCTTTCCGCTTTGCATTTGCTTTCCCGGTGGCAGGAACTTCTGAATTTGTAAAAACCATGCGGATCTTAAAAGATGCAAAATAATCTTATTGGGTTGGCGTCGTTGCCTCGAATGGGAAATTGCGCACCGTCCCATCAGAATCCCTTATGCCTCACACCTTGCACCTCATACTCTATATACGGGGGACCACTGGGGAGTTGGAGTTGGAGGATGGCGTTGGAGTTGGAATCGTTCCAGACTATTCAACCTTTCATTGTTCTCGCCGCGCGGCAGTTGCCTCCATTTCTATTCCTTCCCCGCTTTTACTTTTGCTCCCGTTCACGGGTAGGTTTTCGATATTAGAGCTTCCTGGGCTCAGGGCTCATCTAATGCGTAGCCACACACCAGCTGTTTGAGAAACATCAAGACTCCAACCTGCCGTCTTGAATTCGTTCAGAGTGTTGCTGCTACTATTGGTGTATTAGATCGGCATCGTAAGTGGGTGAGGAATCTGCATACTTTAAAATGCATGAATTCTCTTTTCATTCGTGGAGTGAAGCAGCATGCGAGAACAAATGCCAAACGCAGCAGCGAACATCTTGCATATCAAGTTTTGAAAACGGCAAACGAATTTTAGCCCGGCTGCCACGCTGCCAGGAAGTTCAAGGCTTTCCACAACGGCATCCAACTCCCAAAGTCCAATTTTCATATTTTCCCTGCTGCTACTTTAGACTTTCAAACTTTGGATGGGAAATCGATGCAGCATTCGAGTGAGAAACCTTGAAGCGCTTGAAGACTTGCAGTTGCCGACTGCGAAGATGGAAAAAAGGAAATAATACCCTGATCGGTTTTGCGTAAAACTATACCAAGTTTTCGTATCCGCTACGCCAGCGCGTTCAGCCGCTGTAAAGTGTTGTTTATCCCAGCGCCCTGCATCAGCATTCCTTATCACCTCCAACAGTCGTTGTGCGCACAACACAACAGGCGCTGTGCTTGGTCCTTTTGCTCTGTCTGCATGGCTCGCCAGCATGCCAGCCATTGTGTCGTCGACAAGTGCACAATGCGCATTGGAGATGGGGACATGGGGAGGTGTTTGCCCATTACAGGGGCTTCGTGTTCGCTTGTTCGCTTGAACCTGCAGCATTCTCGAACCGAATGTTTAGAACTTCTGTGCCCAGCTAAGTTCAACGTCACCAAACTTTAATCATAAATTCGTTTAATTTATATTCCACTCAGTTTCGCCAAGTATTAATACAGCATTTTATTTTTTCGCAGTGCGTTTGGTGCCCTTTTCTTCCGTTGAATTTTCGTCTCGGGAATCACGATTCCATGTGCTGGTGTTCGCCGGCTAATACCACCATTCCTATTTACATCACGTATATAATAGTCGCACGGTTTGTTCCTTCCTGCGATATGATATTAAGAAACTCCCGCCTCGTGGACTCGTAGAGCGGATCCGGAGGGTCTGGTAACACTGCGATCGTTTTGGGCACGCGCGCGGCAATCGTCATTTTCCAATATCCCTAAAATTGAGTTCGTGACCAAAAAGCGCGCCGCGACTTTCCCTTAACTTTCATGCGCCATAGCGCCAATAACGAACCCCAACCCCAAAACCCGGCGCGGAAAATTATGTCGCGGTTTTGCGCTTCATCAATTTATTAACAGGCGGAGGCGCAAAATGGAGCAAAACAAGGAAAATCGCTTCCGCGGTGAAATCGAAAGGCGCTGGGGAATATTCAGCTAGGACATAAAGCGCGTTATTTAATCCCAAACCAATCTTTTAGGCTTGGGCGCCACATGGTTTCACACTTACGCGCTGCCTGACCCTTGGGTCCGCATATTAATATTTTCGACTTTCACAACACAGGCGTCTCTTTTTCCTATTTATATTTATGCGCAACAATCAAATTTACGACGCCGAGTAGGCGTGTGAGCTCGTGGCAAGTTTGTAATACAAAAAACATCAAACGTCTAGTATATGCTGCGCTCTCTGTGGTGCACAAAGTGCAGTGCGTACGCAGACTGTACGGGCGAAAGGAAATTTATAAATAATTCACGAATATTTGTGTCACGCACACACATGCTCGCCCCGGTCTCAGTGTGGCGCTGATTTGCGATTTTGCGAATGCGGCTTGCAGGCGCTGAAAAAGTGCCCAAGCGAGGCGTGCAGGAATGAGCCGTTCGGGGCCCGGGCGCGGAACGTGCGCGCATTGCACATTTATGCGATGTGTGTTCGGCGTACCGGGATGGATTTGCTTTTCTTTCACCAAAAGCGCGGCCGCGAATTGTCGCCGCAGAATTGAGTTATATTTAAAGACGCAATAAAACTTATGTTTGATCATTAAAACGTTATAAAAGTCGCTATAAAAACTTTTGTTGCCGCTTTACAAATGATTTATTTCCCAAACATCACGCCTCGAGCGCGCCAAGGACTGCCGTCAACACGTCTCTGTTTTGTCAACGCTCGGAAAAACTTTGCCAAAACCACATTAAACTTAATCCTGAAGTAGATTCACATATACCTAACTGAAAAACACATTCAACCTTTTTTTTTTCTAAAATTAAATGATTAATTATTCAGCACAATAGGGGACAGCTGTTGCCATCTTGAGCAAGTTGCAGCAAATGGTTTTTGTTCTTAATAGTAGGGTTAGGGAAATCTGAGGGATTGGGGTTGGGGGTGAAGAGAAGAGAAGAGAGGACAGTCAAAATGCTCAGGGTTAAACGCATGAACGAACAACGCAGCAGATGACGGTTTGAAGTAAATATGGATGTGGTGGGAAGAGCAAGCTGCCTCTGTTTGGTAGGACCATTATTCTATGGAAAGCACCCGCACAATAAATGTATACCTGCGGTTCCCAAACTGTATCTTCTTGCCCAAACTTGTTTAAATTTAGACAAATCCAAGACATGCTGCGTAATAAGTATAGTACAGTTGCAAAATTTGCAATTTTCATTCTAGGCTTTTTGCATTCAGGGCCTGCCCTTGAGTGGAGGAAATAGGGAGATCTGAAAGATCCCAATATCCCATTCATAACGCGAGGGGGAAGCAAACGCCCCTAAATATAATTGCAAAACCATCATGGGCGCTATGATAAATGGCCGCAGGCGACGCTGGTGAACGGCGAGGATGGCGAGGCCTGCGAGGAGAGCAGACAGCAAATGGCAGGCACGCAAATGGCAAATGGAGAATTATATTTACGACCAGCTCGGGCTGGCGCGACTAATTCATATAATTTTTCATATAAATGCATATTGCCGAGAGAATCCTCAGTCCTCAGTAATGTGTTATTGATCAACGTCGGATTATGCATTACTCGTCGTATACAGAGTGTTCCAAAAGTCTTACGCTTCTAATATTAGTATCATTCACTATTCAGTATTCACATTTCACATTTTACATTTCGTTCCAAGTGTTGGTGCAAATATGTTCATGATTGCTTTGATCTCCAATGGTGGCATGAAGTGCAAAATCCCATCGAGCCATTCACCAATGCAATTCGAAGAGCGTTTATCCGCATGATGGACGTTAGCAAGCGCATTAAAATGCATTCACTTATCACAAGTGCGTCCGGTATGGCGGTCATAACAGGCTTTGCACATAACCCGCCGCAAAAACCACCAATCACTAAAACTAACAGCAGTAACAGCAAAATAATAACAATTTGCAAAATCTACACTTCAATATAGGCTAATGAACTATTTCACTTATTCACTTTGCCGAAAGCACTTCTAACCTGACATTTCCACGAAAACATGTGCTGGAAGTCGAGGATCGGAGGATCTTTAACGAGATCCAGACCACCCAATGCAAGGCGCAGCCGCTTAATTGAATTTCTTTAATTGGCCCTGGTTTTAATTAAATTTTGCACTTTTGCTCCTTTTCACCTCTTCTGGTTTTTCTTTGTGCGCCCATCGCCTCCACGCAAACGTAACTTTAAATATTTATTCCATCGTATATCGGCATTTCGTAACCCTCCCGAAATCGACAATGTTTGTATTCGATGCTGCGCTCAACTCTTCAGAAATAGCGTTCCAAATAAATACAAAGCGCGTTATATATAAATTCCATTACATATAAATGAATAAATAAATATTCCCTCGCACCAAGCGATAAATTTATATTTCCTGTACCGTTCACGTATACGCAACCTGCGTGTTGGCGCGCGTTGTGCGCATGCGCAGCAGCGCAGCAGCTAACGAAATAGAATTAAAAGAGTTTTACGAGGTCGTAAAAACGCGAGATAGTCCCGCACACCTAATTATCTAGTTCTACCTCAATACTTAATTCTAATTTAATTCGGCACTATGAGTTCAGATAATTTTATGCATGCGTATAAGATAATTAATATTAAGTAATGCCTTTTTTCTTCACTTGTTCTTCACTTGACGCTCGTTGTTTGTGCAATAAAAGGAAGCAACAATTAAAATTTATTTTTCTATGTTATTATGTTCCAAGAATTACAATTGAGTACAGGGTGTCCCATTAATCGCGTAATTCCGCTGAAGGGTTTATAGATGGCCTTGAAAGAAGTAAATTTAGCGAAAAAAAGTTG
>JARJDQ010022818.1:0-13093 GCA_030264215.1 Geostiba sp. GC000077
ACACTTTGCTTCACATTGAAGTAGGTTTAGAAATATTGCTCCCACATTCATAGAGGGAACTATTTCCCAAATGAAGTAGTGATGTAAGACCTATAATAATATTTCATGAACGTGTTTTTTCTTTAAGGATTTGACCTTCGGGCAATATATATTCTCTACATTGTTGTGGAAATCGATTTTATGCGTTCATAATTCAACGACAGATGTTCGTGATGATTCCAATATTATTTTTCAGACCCACGTCGCACATACCTCGCAACGCCTGAATGGACGACTAATTGTTAGCTCCATTTTATAACGGAGAGGATGGATTATGTGCGAGGTCACACATCTGGAGTATTAATAAAAATATTAATATTAAAATCGACTGACAATGATGTTCCTATACTCCGGAGGCACAGCCCCTCATTGATCACCGTTCTCCGCACTCTCTCATCTTAGATCTGAAATAATCTAAATTATCGCTGTCGTCGTCGGAACAATAGCACGCATTAAATAGGCTCGTCTGGTCGTGCGCAACCCCGAATATTATTGGGGTGTTTATTTTAATAACACCCGAAGGCATGTACGCATTGTACCCAATGTGAAACTGTGCCTGGATGCTGTCCGGGACGTCGACAGTGAAAACGAAAGCAATCTCGATTCTCGCGACGCGACGTGTTGGGGCTTCCTTTAGGTGGGAAGCACTAAAATAACGCCCTATAATAATATCTACGGGCTGATATTATTATCGCAACAACACGCGCCCAGCATGAGTTGCAGAGTGCGAGCGAGCGTTCGCATTATAAAATATCGCGAGACGAGGCCAAGTGTGCGAGGTGTGCGAGGAGTCGGAGCGCGCTATCAAAAGACCGAAAGCTATGATTAGGGTGAAGCCCACGATCCCAACGCATCGTAAACTATACTATCATCATGCCAGCCGAGGAGGATATACAGCATGCTCAAAAATGGTTTTAAATTATTATTCATTTAAATCACTGTCAGGTAGGTCAGAATCAACTGCAAAAAAATTGGTTATAAAAATTGCGAATATCTTTAATTAAGACTTAATAACAAAAAAATGTCATGCTTTTAAATCAGGGTTTTAAATTAAAATGATTTTTGAGTTGAATTTCTTAAATCTATATGATGGGTAGTATCATTAACGTTGCAACTTTATATACCACTTCCTTGTTCTTCTAATAAGTATTGGACCATCCTGTAGATATTCCTATAGTACCATATTTCAGTTAGTTAATGTCTGGCGTTGTGTTCTTGTATCCTGGCAAGTTCGTATATTGAGCACGATTACAATAACAAAGTTCTTATTAAATTATATTTCCAGGCGGCGCGCTTTAATGGGGTGAGCCCTCGTTTTTTCTTCCGCATCTCCCCCCATGCCATGCATTCAATCCCATAGACAAAGGACGAATGCATCGGTCGCCCTGCTATGAACTTGCATATTTTGCATTTCAAGTTTTAATAGAAATTGAAAATATGTATTTTTTACTTTCGAAAAGATGAAGAACATTTGTTTAAAATATTTCACTGCTTAGTAATAAATGTTTAGCTCATATTTTTATTGTCGTTAAAGTTCATCGCGGTCGATAAATTGCTCCAAGTTTAAAGCTTCGATTTGTTTAATTTTTTGCTCAATCCCGTCGCGAATTTAGCGAAGTAATCTTTAACTCGTGAATTGTACGAGCACGCGAAACACGATCTAAATCACGATTCTCTGGCTCCGCGGCCAAACAGAGAACAAAAAAAAATTGAAAACGTTGCTGTTGCTTGTACCCGAACTGGAAGTAAAGTTGAAGCTCATCGTTGCATCATTAGTATCCGCGTAATTAAAAGGGGTGCGTATTCGACCGAGCCTCGATCGGGCTTTTAATTAGGTTCCCCACTGCTGGGAAATCAATGAGGAAAAAAGCGGCCAACCCAATCACAATAATCCCAAGACAATTTCAACTCGCTGCCTGGCATGAACAAAAGCAATACCGAATTAAAGGAGAAAGCACCAGTTTTACGAATGAGAAAAACTTTTATTAACTTTAGAGGTTGGTACATTTTTTGCGATATATTTTTAATTACTTCTGATTCTGATGTTGATTCCAGCATCTTTTTACGTTCCCATGGCTGAGAGTTTGTGATTGAGAGAGAGAGTGAGTGGAACGTTATCCGAAATAAAAACTAAAAATACATAAAGTACTTTTTCATGTCGCGTGAGCACGAGCTTGGACGTAAGTACACACACGCGTTGCGAGCTTCACGTCGTAAATTCGGGTTGTTGTTATTTGAAGTCAGAACGGCAGAAATTTTCGAACAGAACTGCGCCCGCGTTTTTTGCTCAAAACTCGTGCAGAGGCGCTCAGAGCGCGCAAAGTCGTTTGAAGTTCTCCACGCGGCATCGCATTACATACGATGTTTTTCTCTCCATCTGTCAACTTTAGAGAATTTGTACTACTACATGTTGCGTAGAACTTGAGTTTCTGATAATGTCAATGCTATTTTAGAATTTTATTTGTAGCTGAGGCGTGCGTAGCAGCGAGCGTTGCGTTGGGCTTGGTGCAATTATCGAAGGGCCAATTAAAAATCCAGCCACGATTCGGCACAGTTATAAAACGCGGAATGGAAACGCGCCGCGACTCGCACGGGACGTGCCCGCGTAGGTATGTATTATTTTACGTCGGGGCGCGAAGAATAAAAGGTGCAATAAAATTTACGTCTAATGGGCGCGGACGCACGGCGGCCGGCGAGTAACGACAATGTTTTACATTTTATGGTCTATTAAGTTACAAATTTTTACGAAATTGACGCTTTGTAGTCGTAAATATGAGAATGAAATGTACGCCAAATATAAATATTTAAAATATAAATCCAATCCCTAAAATGTTTGAGTATCACACGATCACACCTACATTGGTTATCTCATGCATAATTGACACTCGCATGTACCTAGCATAAAGTTATACTTTCAACATGTGACCAATCCAATCGTTAAAAAAAAATCGAAATCGGCCCAAGCTTTGCCAAAATAAACATAAAAGCTGAAAATCTGCACGATAGTATAACTTTTCAATGCCTAGGCACGTACTAGGCAGTAAAGTAAAATAAAAGAGCAACAAACGAATGAGGTAAGAAAAGCAGTCAACAATAAGCTCTTGTTGTTTATTCCTCGATTTATTAGGAATCGTTAAATTTATTGCAAATTTTCAGCAATCTTTTTTACTAGGTATTAAATTCAGAACAAGTTTCATCCGGAAAAAAAAAATCCTGTACACCTGCTAGTTTTCGATATATCGGCAGTGACTACCCAAATTGATACACTGTGCGTAATAGAACAGAACAGAAAGAATAAATAGTAGAATAAATAGTAGAACAGAACGAAAGAAAGAAAGAGGCGGAATCGAGGAATGCACAAGCGTTAGTTGTTGGTTGCTTTTTGTTTAACTTTACTGCCTAGGCGTTGAAGAGCTACCTTCTTGCCGATTCCTTTTCTTTCAATGTTGATTTTAGCTAACCTTGTGTCGATTTGGCAGAAAATGATTGAATTGTAGATGTTTCATCAACTTTCTATAACATTTGGGTATTGTAAATGTAAAGGGGAAAAAAGCGTATTGCATTGTGTCCGATAATCGAAAATGAGGTCTGCGCGGCACGATGAGAATTGAAAATGCGAGCGCGGCCGGGCGCGAGCATAATAGAAGTTTTTCAACTTTTTCATTAAGCGCCCGCGGACAATGCGCTTTACAACGGCGCCCGGTGCCCGGCGTGGCGTTGCGTGAATTTCGCGCAACGCGCTCGCCCCGCGGTATCTTCAACCCCGGCGCGCGCGTTCTATTGTTCGATAATTACGTCGCATTGTTTAACGAAATAATGGCGGTAATGGAATGAATTGAATCGATTGTGAAAAGCGATAGTGCGACTGCGAGCCCACCTTTCTTCTTCCAAATCGAAATCGAATGCGGGCATACCGCGCCAGTCCGCCAGCGCATCCACAACGAATTCGAGAAAAGAGATAGAGTGTGGCAACTGTGCAGACAGAATAAATTCACGACTCATTCATTCAATATTACGAGTCACGACCAAGTGTGTGTGTATGTACGATGCGATAATAACAACAATCGAGAATCGAGTTGAATGCCGCGCGCTTAATAACCCGCCAGAACCGCAAAATGCAAAGCGAAAAAGTTACCGCACACACAAAAAGTGCTGCTGCTTCCTTTCTTTTTGTTTTGCTTTGTTTTCGTAGCCGCACCGCGCGCCAGCCCGGCTGGAAGGAATAATGAGCGGTGATGACGAAGGCGTTTCTTCGCCGTTGTGTCTTTCGCTTTTCAACAGCTGGTGCGCGACGCCAGGCGCGCGCGGAATTAACAAGAGGAGCCTTGATTAACAGGATTAACGCAATGCTGAATGCCGCCGCGACGCATTATGCGTTATTATCGCCGCCATTGTTCGAAAACGACCCCAAAGCCAATCTAACCTCAAAGATACTAATCCGATATAGGGATAATTACATTTAAGCTTTAAATTTTCAAATCGTTCAATTTGCATTCTTGGGAACTAAAAAAATTTAAATTTTTAATGTCGTCTAATGAAGAAGCTAATGATAGCTGGTTGGACTGGTCGTAAATTTTTTCTGAACCATCTGGAAAATAATTTTCTCCGCGCTCGATTAATTACTAATGCGGCGGTGCAGTGTGCGATACCCTAGCATTTAGTTGGTACATAATTTAGCCGGAACGCACAATAACCGTAATTATTTTCTAATTAATTCAAGACGTTCTCCGCTGTGGCGCGGCACGACACGCGTTCGTTTCTTTCGCTTCGGCCACATCCTTTCTTTCTACCAAGCCATTTTCAGTTGCTCGTTTCCACGTCTCGTATCGTCCGGCAGCCGACCGACCGACCATATACAGATAGACACAGCCACATGGGATGCAGTGTGTTCTGCAATGTGGAATGACGGTCGTTGTATATCGATAGTTGCTGTGCGCTAGTTTCACGCGATGCACGTAATTAATGAACTAAATTCGAGGCGTTGCGGGTACGTTACCCGCCATCGCTCGCCATATACACACACCGGCATGAATAATTGTTATTCACTTGATTTCTTTCTATCAGCTCCCAGCCACGCGCAACCAGCATGATTATTATTTAGCAATACCAGCCGCCTCGCCGCCTTCATTCGGTGCGATTGTAATTCTAATTGTTGTTTCGAATGAATAATGAATAGTGAATAACGAATGCGCTTGTGTCAGGTGTATGGCAACCCAGCGACTGAGTATCGATGCCCTGGTTGAAAATGTTTGGTCTAAATTTTGTTCCGTAATTGAATTTATTGTTGTTGGAAATTTTACGAAACGACTTCATTTAATTCGGTCGGCAGCACGGCATTTACGACTGTTATTTCAGCTGCAAATCTGGCAGAAAATCTTCGCGCCGTAAGTAAGTACGACAACACCGCGTCACCGCCATTAGATGCCCAGCATGCGTTCGGCGGGTTGCGAATCGAAGATAACATAAAATTGTTACTGTTATAGCATATACCATATACCCGATGTTAAATCAAATACACTTATGTCTAAGGCGAGATCTTTGAAAAATTGTCAAACAAAAATGAATGTATTAGGCAAATTGTTTTCTGTAAATTGATTTCGTTAGAAAACGTGTTTTCTATATAATTTATTTACTATAAGATAAGCTTCATCACTATCGAAATTTGAGCCACTTAATAAAAATTAATCATTACCTTATAAAGAATAGTTTTAATTATGCAAAGTCAATTATAAAAGGCTTTCCGGAAGAACTATATAACTCCACGTTTTGTGGGTTCCAGAAAACGCGAGTTAAAGTTTATAGACTGCTTTTCAACATAGTATAGGTACATAGAATTGACTGAAAATTTGACGATACTTATCAAAGGCTTGCTTAATTAGAAGGTGCATATTCTTGATTGCAATACTAATAAATTTGTGTTCTTTTTATATTTTACTAATTTCTCATTTCATGGAGCAGTAAGCTTCTTCCTGGCTCAGTACGGTTATCTACCGTGGCGCCATCTTACTGAATGAACTGAAAGTTACCTAAAGCAATGCAAAGTTTCAAGCTTCGAGCTGTGCATCAAGCATTTCAAGTTTATATTCGTAAAAAGAAGATGCACTTATAAAAAATGGATTTAATACAAACATACGGTTCGTATTCAACCAATGGTACGGTTTTGTTTCCGTCCACTTACACCAATTAGTTTATTGTTGCTGGTCTGTGAAATCCAAAGAAGTTCACATGCGGCGATGTTACACAGAAAAAACTCTGGAGTACGTTCCAAAACGCAGTGTTTCGGTATGAGAGTTATTCAAATGACGTTCCAAAACAAAGTATGCTCACACTGACCCTGCACGCATTTCGTTTCGGAACGTCACAGAGCGCACACTGGGTCACACTTTGTCAACCCACTCGGATAGCTGGTCGACAATCGCACTATCCCCACTCACGTAATTCGCGTCGTTTGTAGATTGTTTTTAGGTTATGCAATTTCAAGTGCTTTTAAGTTCAACCAAATTCAATGCATTCAACGGCATGAATAAAGTTTTAGCATTGAAATCATTTATATTAACGGGTAACAGCATGTTCTTTGTGATCTTCGGCTAGTTTCGTCTAAACCGAGAATCCTCACTCTCCGGTGCCGTTCCAAAACTTGTGATAAGATGATATTTTGTGACATCGCCTCGTACGGGCGACAGTCTCCGTTTTGGAACTTACATACATACCCCTGGGATAGCGGGTTGACAATCGCAATGGCTCAGGCGACAAGTATATTTCGCTACATTTGTAGCAATTTGTCCGACAAAAAACCACTACACACATTTGTATATACCTGTAACCGTTTTTACGGTGTAGAAAAGCCAACGAGAATTCCCAGATTTTCTCCCCAATCATTTCCTAAATTGGTTGCCAGCATGAAACTCAAATCTCGACTATTTTTCTCTTCATCTTCATTTGCATTTGAATTTCATCTTTTTTTCAACAATTATACATATGTCAACTTTGGAATATGCTCGTATAGTTTATAACGATCATTTATTTATTGGCAAAGAAGTCGCCAATTACATTACAAGTTGGTCCATTTCTTCGATCTAATACTGTTTTTTTTGTGGAATTATGAGGTTTACGGGGAACTTGGAGTGCAATAAGTAGTTGTGTTGCGAGGTTATTCCGTAGTAAATTAAATGGCGTAATAATTCAAAAACTAATAGGTATTTTGAATTCTAAGTTAATGCTTGCGAAAAAGGACTTCTGGCACTATCTTTCCGCACCGATAACTCATTTATGTAAAAAAATCGAGTTATGTAGTTCCTCCGAAACGCCACAGAAAAAAATGTAAATGAGAGGAATTGTCTGCTCCGCTACGCTACCCTTGCTAGAGCGCACCTTAATATTCCCGATGCTCGACAACGAAATTGAAATTGAAATTTCAAAATAATGGAAAGTGTGCCATAGTAGAACGCTGGTTGTTTTTATGCAATTGTTTAGTGTTTGGAATAAACACAACAAATTCGGTTTTACGCTTCGCGGTAGTTGATTTGCAGATAAATGTACATATACGAAATTACCAACGCACGCAAAGAGTTTATTTGGATTTGCCCGAATCCAATTATATTTTAATCCTATGCAATTAATTAATTTAATATCGAATCTATTTTTTCGTAAATATGCAAATGTGTAATTTAATTGAAACGCCGATAGCGCGTGTTGTGTTTCTCTGTGCGCAGTTGGTAACTAATTAAAACACGCTGCGTCGAAATTAATATTAATGTAAAATGCTTGCGATACGGCGTCGCATCATGAAAAGCCATTCGCAGTTGCCTATTCCAATACCCACCGAATAAAAATGGAAATTGATACCTAATGCCCCAAAGGCGTGCGCGCACATTCAACCGGGAGACGCTCCCTCGTCTCTTGCATTCGCTGCGCGCGACGTCGCCATCGCGTCTAATTAAATAACTTCATTCCCCTGCAGAGAGACAAAAGCGATGGCGGGCGCGACGTCAAAAGAAGCAATAAAACGATTGCGAGAAATGGAAAACGATCGATCGAAAAACCTTCTCGCCTCTGCTCGTTTCGCTTTTGCTTTCATAAGCGTCAACGACAAAGTCAACAACGAAGAGCGAAGGGCATTCATATAACAGAGACGTGTAGCCGATGGAGATGGCGAATGGCGACTCTTTTTTTTTGTGCTTTTCTGCGATTCCTCGATTGCTGCCGTTCGCGCCGCGCCTCGCCTCGCCTCACCGAGTGGTTCTTTATTGTTCGCGTGCACAATGCGCGCACAATCGACAACAATAGAAATGTTATCTTTATTCAATAGCCCGAGTGCGGAGAGGACTTTTGCGCATCGCGATTGTTTCCAGTTATTTATTTTATTGGTCGCGTGAGAAAAATATGAAATCTCTTGCTGCAACGACCATTCGATTGAAGCAAGATGGCGGACAAGGGACGAGATATCATTAAATAAATATATACAACCTAACTTCTCGAACTTTTCAAAGGCAATGGCGAAAAACGTGCATAGCAAATAAGAGCCAGATACTATAGGTATATCAGCACTAAAATATCCCGGAGTCCCGGACATCCCGGACGTCCCAAGAGGTAAAGTATGCTGCGATCCGCTCGCGGGTATGTAAGATATTTCGTCGGTCGCTTAATTCTCGGCTGCGCGGTTTGCGCACGTTTCCTGACGACCCCGGCAGCTTATACCTTGGATCCTTCTAACTGGCTCTCCCAACTGGTCCCATGTTTAGTTACATCACTCCTTCTTCGGCCCAATTCTTTCTTTCTAGCCTTGCTCCCCAACATGCCGCAAGCAGAGCTTCCCATAGTTATTCCAAAATACACCTACCTTTCTGTGTCCCTATATATCTGACCCCCAATAGCTCCACGTTGCAGCAAATAACAGGAAGTAACAGGAAGTATGCACGTGCTCGTCTGTGTGGCCGTGCGCGTGAAACGAGATTAATGCGGAAGTTGCAAGTTTCAGGTCCCCCTTCCCTGTTGTCGTTCACGACAGAAGCGGGTCCATCGAGGGAGCGCGAGGTTCTTCTGCAATGCTTGATCATAGTTATATCGAAGGCAGTGGGATTACAAGCTGGCTGGAGGCCTTGAAGTTGACACAAGGTTGAGGCAACCTGATGGGAATGAAGGGAGCTTGGGGGATTAGGGCTTGGGAATTTTGATATGTAATTGCTTAATTAAATCGATGCTGTGTTTGCAACGCGCAGAATTGGACTGGAAAGAAATGAAGATTGATGGCCCAACTAATTAATTATAAAATGTTAAAGTTCCCAAGCGGGAGCGATAAGTAAGGTAATATGCTTCAAAAATAAAATAAAAATAAATTGAATCCGATTAAGAACGGAATTCATCATTTTATGGAAATATCTGATACATACGCAGTCAGTAAGCTTAGTACTAAGCTGCTCATGTTAAGTTACTACATTCGTCTCGTTTTACTGTATTCTTCGCTTTTTTTTATGTCTTTTCCTTTTTATATAATTTTTTCCATTCGGTCTCCCAATCCCAATCGACCAATTTTGTCGATGCCATTAAATCGACCAAGCGCTCCAGCGCTCCTCTTCCAAGGATAATTCCTCTTCTAAATGGAATAATGGAATAATAGCATATCACTAACTAAATTTCCAGTCAAATGCTGCTGCGCCTGCACGTTTTTATTCGAGCGTATAAAATGCGATGCGTGTCCAGGTCCACTCTCGATTCTCGAAACGAAACGCAGTTCGTTTGGAGCGCTCCCAATATCTGTCCTTCCTGTTTTGAAGTGTTTCAATCGCTCCAATCGCATTTCACTCTCCGGCCCCTTGATTGGCATGTGTGTGCGCAGCGTGTGCACGAGAGCATTAAAGCATTAAAACCATGGCAAAGCTTTAACATTGAAAACGCACGGACCACGCACAACGGGACGAAATCAAACGAAATGTAGAATAAAAATAAAAACCGAAGACGCAGCTGGGTAGTACGCTGGAATCGAATTAGTAGATGGGTTGATAACTGATACCCGGGTTACAGGACATCGACGATGGTCAACAGCGTCGACAGGGTACGTATACTCAATAAAGTAAATTTCGAGCATTCGGGACATAAAATAAAACGAACGAAATTAAAGGCATCGAGCGCACAGGCGGTGATCACAAACGCACCGAACGGGTAAGGCAATAAAATGTAAAAACGCGTATAAAATTATACGACCGCCTAATGTAACAACACTAAAACTTAATTCGATTCATTTCGATTCGTTTCGAACAGTTTCTAACCTATTCGGATGCTTCAGACGTTTTCATTGCGAATGGCAACTGGCAAGTGGTAATCTTAGCTCTTGAGTTAATTCTAGACTTCTAAAACAGTGTTGTGGCAAGAGCCAAGGCAAGACAAATATATTCCTCGCAAATTAAATTAAAATTATATTTTTGTGAATGTAATAAATATAATTTTTGGGTATATACCTACAAACCAACACTTGGTGTGCTTCTATTTTATTTTCACTCCTATTTCGCATGAGCTACTTGCAACTTGCATTAACATATTTTATTGCATGCTGGTTGGCCCCGGCGCCCTTTTAAGTTTTCAATTTAAATATTTTACACACGCAATCCTCGTAAAATGTTTCCATATTGTAGTTCTACTTCGTTCATTTTTATAGCGTTCGCACTCCACCGTTGAGTTTCATCGGTGCTGCCGCTTATATAATTTCAATACTACGTTTGGCACCAATGTGCTAAGCACCTCCAACTCTCCTCGGCGCCCAGACTCCAATAATAACAATTGCTCTTATTCATTGGTCTTCGGGTGCTTTAGGATTCTTCCGATGTGCAGGGTGCTGCCGAGAAAGCCATGAAAATGGAACAAAGGGAAGAATCGAATTGTGTTCGGCGCGGGGCGTTTGCGTGCGCCTGTGCGTGAAAACTGAAAACGCTCGCCAAAAACGATGTCGAAGCCAAAGGACAATGCTTATTTCGGTCTGGAAATGAGGAAAGGCGAAGCAAAGCAATACCGAAAATACTTTCTAATTGAATTGCCATGAAGGAGAGGACGTACTGTGCGATAAATTACATGCAATAAAATCACTTAACAAAAGTTGACTTTATGTAATTACAGTCAAGGTCGGAAAGGTCAAAAACAAAAGCTTTATTGGGAATATATGACACAAGAAAGACCTAACAAAATTTTACAGCTGGGGATTGTATATTATAAAAGTATAATATAATGTTAGTTTGTATAGCATAGAGGCATTTTCTACACTAGCTATACACATTTTGCTTTTTCTACGACCATCACCTAATAGTGTTATGTCCTGAGCTGCTGTGATTGTATATCACGCACGGCTTCGTTCCTGTTTCACCGAATCTTCGACAAGTCAATTCAGGCATACTGCAGTTTTTAAAACACAGATTAATTGTAATTGAAATCATTGGTACAAATTATTACCTTCTTTGTGATTTGCTCATCTGGTGGTTTGTTATTGCCTGTCACTTTCATTTTGAGATTACTTGTTTACAGTGGCGGCACGTGGCGCTGATGTCACGAATACACGGCAAAGTGTGCCGAAAGTTTTCAACACCCAAGGAAGTATAGACAAATGAGGGTCAAATGTATGTTAAATGTTATTCGGTCATCAAGTGACATTTTCTAATAGAACGTAGAATAGAACGTAGAAAAAAAAATTTTATAATCGTTTCATAAATGTCCGAATGTAATTTACAAAAAATTAAGTTACCTTTCAGACAATTAAATTTAAAAACATCAATTAAATATGGTTTCAGGTTGCCGTCAAATTATCTTTCCATAGTTTTCGGAATTGGAATTAGTAACGTATGATATCCACATCTCTACAAAATTTATAACATTTTCGTGTTCTCTGTCGCATTGGCTTAGCGGTGAATCTTCCTTTCATCTATTTTATGAAACTATTCGTTTTTCAAGCGTTTCAAGCGCTCATCTTTCCCCAAAGCGCCCAGCCCATTATGTATTTGCCATGCTGGGTGGAAAGTGGAAATGAAACTTCCTGTCGGCACACGAACCGCCCGATAAAACCAGCCAGAAAAGCAAAAACGTAAACCTAAAACGCAAGCCCTAACCTCAAACACCAAAATGCAAACACGACATTCAAATGTTTCGCTTATAGGGGCTTACGGGCTTAGGTAGAAAAAAAAAGTATTACGATAATTAATGAATGCATTAGACTACCCGGAAACTTGCACAAACATAAAGACACCAGATAACAATAACTGACATTTTAGATTATGATTAGCAATTACGGACTTATTACTACAATCTATAATTACTTGAAGGTTTTTTTTTTTTAAACGCCCAGCGCATGTAAAAACGAATTGAATATGAATTAAAAGTCACGTCAAGTCAAGTGTTCACCGTGCGTACTTGTAGCAGGTTTTATATTAATATTAATCATGTTAATCTATTGTGGAACCGCTTTGATGTTGGAGTCCCAGCCTGAAGTTTCATTCTCGGATAGCGTCTCGACGTTGATGAATATATTCAACGTATTTATCATATGCATGTTATTCTAGCGCATTGTAACATCATTAGCGTCTCGCTTCTCATAACCCCAAGGTCAAAGAAGTCAAAACTTTGCCCGAATCGTGTCTGCAATTTTTACGCGCTTTGCGAACCGACATACATATGATATGGAGATATGGCATAGGTCCAATACTTGGGCGTCGTGTCGCATATATTTCATTTATTTGTTACCTCGTTGGACATTTTATTTTAGTCGTTTATGGATCTGGTCGTTTGTCTAGGCACGTTGAACATGATTCGATCCGTAAATGTCGCTGCCGCGCGTTTTTATGATTGCCCTGGCATATCGCCGAAATTTTCTGCAATTACGATGATGGCTGTATGGCTGTCGGGTTTAAGGTACGCAATTATCTTTGATTGTCGTTGCGATATAAACATAAACACCGACACACCAGACACCATTCTATTCACACTATATACAGAGTTACAGAGGATACAGGGTATGCCGCAACAGCAATAAACATATACTGCTGAAGAGAAATCGCAACGCTATGTAAACCTGCTAGGC
>JARJDQ010022823.1:0-16630 GCA_030264215.1 Geostiba sp. GC000077
ATCATTCGGGAAAAAACGGGAATACACTAGCGAGGGTGAACGGCGCCCCCAGGCGGCCGCGTAAAGACCGCTTAGGAAACGCATAATGGTTAACAACAGGCATCCGAAGAGAAAATTCAAATCGCCCCAGTGGTTTGGGAGCAATCACCGAATCTGTGTTTTGAAGTTTTCATTTTCAGCACCGCGTACGTGAACATGCGTTCGCTATCGGACTTGTTACATAGTTACATTTTGGATACATTTTGTGTACATTTGGTACTTTGGAACATAGACCTGCCGTTTCTTATATGGGCAATGTCCTATGTTCGAGGATAAATGAAAAGCTCTGTATATCGATCGCACTTCGCACAGCACTCGATGTAAATCTTAATCTCTGATGTAAGGCTGGTCGCTGGTGATGTAATTGTATTTTGCTTTTCTCGCTACCACTACATTTGGGATGCTCGTTGCTATTTAGGGAAGTGGCACGCACACGAGTGATAACTGCCTCTGCACTTGCTTGTTGCTCGCACACATATGCATTGGGGACCGCGGAACGAAGACTTCTCCAACGAGATAACCATCAATCTAGCCCGTTATTAAACGGAAATTAAATATAACTCGCGACTCGCGGCATTAGTAGTACTCATACTCTTAACCTCAGTGTGTGAGTGTTACGACACGATAGACAACTCGCAGCATCCCAAAGGCGACTTTGTAAAGTTGCAAACGAAACGAAACTAGAACTATAGATGTATCTGGCGCACACAAACAGTCAAACAGGTTGCTCCCATTCATCGAGAGACGTTCGTTTAAACGACAACAATGAAAAATGCATTTTAAATTTTTCGTCCGCATATTAAGTGCTCCTGAAGGTTTACGTTTGCATTTAGAGCTTTAGAACTTTGTCATTTAGTGGCCCCTTCAATTTGCGATGTGCGACGTGTAGTGGCGACATCTTGCGTTTTGGCGTTTGCACCAATAACAACAACTTTTGTTTTGCGTCACACACCGACGCATGGAGTGTTTTCCTGGCGGGTATTCCTAGCACTAGCATTTCAAACATGTCATCGAAATTGATGAATATTTAATTGTCCCCGCGGACATCGCCAACCATCAGCATGTGTGTTGGTTCTCTCGCCCGTCCAGGATGTGGAGTGCCGGAGACACGAACGAGCCAGCCAAGCGGGCGATTTCCATCGTTTTATAAAAGTATTAAACCGACGTGTTTTCCACCGTTCCCCGGAATACAATAATGCTACACACTTGAAACCGTTTGGCCGCCTGTCGATGCGTGCCCACGCTTGAATGACGACCAAAACGTCCCTGCTGGGCCCTTAGAATGTGCCCTATTTTTTAACGGATGACCCCTCCCCCCTTTTGAGGTGCACGTCATGTGTGTTGCTTGCTACTCGCTGTCAAAAGGGTCGCGGTCGCATCTTCCAATTCATTGCGTTGTTTTATTATGTCACTTGTGACTTCTGACTTGTGACTGGTGTTCTTCGGTATAGATAATAGCATTGGGTAGCATCATAAAAGCTATAGTTTTGGATTGTTTCTGCTGGGTGCGGCACAACGCGCGCTGTAAATAAAATCGAATAAAGCCAAATTGAATAACGTCTCCAGCTACCAATTGTGGCAGGCGCATGTCACATAAATCCTGCATACAATGTGTTCCAATGTTTCTCCAATATTCCAAACCTAAAACACTAAGGGAGACATTAGGATGAGAGTCACGAGAACATCGGCTCACACTGGAAGGTCTGAATTCACTAAGAACCCCCTTACAAACGAGACTTAAAGGAAACGTTGAAAACAGTTGTTGAGTATTTTCGAACACATTGTAAGCGCACATTGCTCACTCTCACTGCTCACTGTGGATGTGCCTTGACGGTGGCAGCCCATTTATTTGTCATTAGAGAAGGGTAATATCTTCACGGTTGTCAAATTCGGGCCCGCACCTTAAAGCCTGTATCTGTATGTATAATATGTAATCGATGTGTTGCGCTCCTTTTCTTGTGTTCGGTTCGAATGTGTGCGTGTTTTATTATCTTCTTTGCGCTCCAGTTTGGGCCGGTATTTGATAAACCGAAAACAGAAGTAATAAGGGTCACGACGACATGTTGAAATTTCCAACCTCCAACTTCCCAGCCTGCCACATGAACGCCGAGGTGAAACGGTCGCGCAAGCGGAAACTGCAACCACACTTGACTACACACGGCGACGTAACGATACAATTACTGCTTTAAATATGACTAATGTCAAGTTTTTATTTTTTATTGTATTTCATTGCATTTTATTGCATTTTATTGCAGGCGCTCAGAGCGAATAGCTCTATACCCTCTATAAAGTCTATAAAGTGTAGAAGTAGTATTTTAACGGTCAAATGCTCAACCTAACCTCACAATCTGTCAATGTTCCTTTTGACAGAGCACGTTAGGTTAAGTTAAACTTAATTTAAGACGTTTAAGACCTAACCTAACATAAGCTAACCACACAATCTGTCAATGTTTCTTTTGACAGCAGGTTAGGTTACGTTAAACTTATAATAACAGTGACAATAAACACATAATTTAAGACGTTTATGAATTATGCACTAATGGTCAATAAATGTATGTAATAATGTAGGTAATATCAATATGAACTGAACTCTGAACAATTAATAAATCACATGAGTTTTTTGCAATCACAGCTTGACGCTAAACAATTAAAAGTAACATTTATGAGGTATTTATAGCAAACAATATGAAATAATGCAAAAACATAAAATTAACAGCGAAACGATTCTTTCTCGAGTTGAGTGAAACTCTTCTCAAACCTACGTCTTTTAGGCTGCAATCTTGCAATGTTGCAAAATCTGAACTTTTTATGGCCTACTCCATCTCCAAAAATGGTATTTATGTAGGTTGTAGGCTGATAGTTGTCGACAACGTCTTAATATGTACTTAATATATTCCATTCCATAATAAACAATGGACGCAGATGATTATTATGTGGAGCTGGGATGCTGTGTGCCCTGTATTCGAAAAGATCAGCAATACTGAATGAGAATGAGAAAGAGTAGAGGGGTTAAGTTATTCATGCGGATTGATATGGAGAACGGAGATTAATGAAGAAAAACCACTAGTCGGTATAGAATGTAAAATGTGAGTAAGAATGTAACAACCAAGTATATAGGTATAACAAGTATAAAAATCTAAAAGTGATTGCTGTAAAACCGGAGCCTGCAGCGGAATGCTGTCAGTCGCATGAAGTCTTCAAGAGTGAACTGTAGTTGTATGCTTTGTACATCATACATACAAGCTGGTTTTTTGATACTTTTAATACTCATTATAAACAAAATAATTAAAACAGCGAAATTTTTAACACTTGCATCAAACGATCAAACATACAAACGCATACAAACTAATGATTAATTAATTTTAACATTGTGGTTCTTTATCGATACAAATCTCGGAGTCGAAGCGCTATTAGTCTAATAAATGAAGTTGTACAGTTCAGTACTTGTGCAATGGTGTGTGTAGCGTGATTATTGATTCCGCATACAATTCGCGTATTTTTCTCCGGCGCTGTCTGCTTGGTGTTTGGTTGTGTGTGTTTATTGTATTGTAAATTGTAACCTGTACCTGTACGAATTGTGCTTCAGTGCTTCCATGCGCGCGCGAGTCGCGACCGCGGCGTGCGCGGCGATTACAAAACGGCCCCGCACAATCTCCACGCTATCTCGAAGACCTTGTAACATTTCCTTTTGCTTCAACCTTTTTTGTAGCGCCTCAGGGTTATTTTTTCCTCTCCTCTTCTTCGTCGTCGTCTTCGCGTCTTTATTTTTCGCTTTCGGCGTGGTGTGCGCGGCCGTAATGAGAGTTGCTGGCTGGCACTCCACAAAGTCGGCATTTTTTTCGTGGTATACACTGCAAAACACAAAAACACGTCGCTACTCTTGGCACAGCGAGCCAGCGAAGGATGAGTTACAATATTTGGTGTGCGTGTAGTTTCCTAATTTGTCGTTAAGTGAAGTTCTGACGTTCTGAGTTTAGATTATGACTAGTTCTTGCATCAGGTCGCGAGATGTCGCTGCTCGCTGGCTACAAAAAAACGTCACGATGTTCCGAATCCCAATCCAAAGCATTGCAGCATTGCAGATCGGAAAGGAGAAAGGCATCCTGCATGATGGTAAAAATACCGCTGGTGTTTTACAGGAAAAAAGACATAACCTATACTACAGGTTCAATCCAAAAGCAAATAATAAAAGAAATGTAATTGATAAAGTGAACTGTGAATTTACAGCGAGCGACATCTAGTGGTGTCGAACGACATTAGTAAAATCCGCTAACTAAAGGTGCATTTTCATAGACGCTAGATCACTAATTTTTTGGGATTTACATATTTTATAGACTCTCAGTAGACATTCGGTTTCCCTATCCTAAAATCTAGTTTGATTGACAAAAGTCAATGAAATGTATAATAAAAAATCTAAGGTTGCAACGTAATTTTAAGCGTAAATGTAGCTTAACCCTCTCGTGATGGAGTGTTTATAGGGTAATGGTGCGTTTATATACCAAGTAGTTGTAGACAAAGGTGTTGTTTTGCGTTGTTCGTGGTTTTTGTCAAAAAAGAGCGTTATCAGCCCCAGTTTTAGTGAAAGACCAACGAACGTTTTACAAATTAGGCGCGTCGATAACCCTCGACGCAATTTGAATAACAAATAAGCACAAATTAATCATGTCGTCGGCGAGGCTCCACAAACGTTTTGTAAAACAATTGAATTAATTTTCGACATGGGTAACTACACACGCCGAACGTGCCCACCTCGATTAGTGCCCCTCCGGTGCGAGCCCCACTGCGTTCGAATTCGAAGCGGAATAAATTCGAACGCTGTTACGCATGATGCGCATACCGGCATACCTAACCTAACTTAAGCCAAGTGCGCAAACAAAGCTAACCTAGAATATCGCAGGGAACTGCCACAGCACAGAATATAAATATTTTCCAAACGTTTTGCTTGTGCGTGTACGCGCTGCGATATGCAAAGCGCTTTTTCTATATAAATGTTTTTTTTTCCAGTTTCGGCGTGGCGGAGAGTGTGCGCGGATAGTTGCCGAAGCGGCACATGTCATTACGTAATTACAGTGTGGGAGTCTCTCTCGTGTACGAGTACGACTGCTGCAGAGTTTACCTCTGTGTCTGTGTGTGTGTGTGTGTGTGCAACGGTACGGGCATGACATGGATTATCATTTGTAATGTGTGTGCTCCGCCATGTGGAAAACGGAAACGGAATGAGCGAGGCAAACACACACACATGCAAGGCGTACCTGCGCGGTTCTACCTCGACAATGCCTTCGCTGTGAAATGTGAACAGTGAACACCGCGAACATACCTATGGCAACGCACCCTGGGCTATGAAAACGCACGCTTGTGTATGTTGGGTTGCGTGCGTGTGCGGCGTCGTTCTCATGTTTTGTCAGCGGCGCGCGGTCGTGTCATTCTCTTGTCATCTTGTCATTGCCGTCCTCCTTTTTTTTTTTTTTCTGCCCGAGCGGCGAACGCGAAACACACCATGCGAAACATCATCGAAATTGGTGCTTATTACGGCAAAACATTTAAATATTTATTAATATTAGCTTTTTCTCTATGTCAAAGTCACCATGTCCCAAGTGACAAGTCAAGTCTTGGTTATGGTGACATAGAAGGACCAACAGTTTGAGTCAAAAGTCAAAACATGAAAACATAACCAAACTTGCGCAAACGTACATTCCATCATGTAAAGTTGGCGGACTAATTAATCATTTAATTAGCAGTTTCATCGATTCCGAGAGCGAACGTGTAATAAATCCACGCCGCCGCCGAAATTTGTTAATTTAATTAGTTTCATAATTAATTAGACGCCATTACGATTACGGCGGGGGCCTTGTTGCCGCGCGTCGTGGTCGTCGTCGTAGGAATCGTAGAAACACACACCAATCAAAAACGCATTAAGGTTCTGCGCCCTGCTTCCTGTTCCTCCGCACTGACTAAACGCTAAGGCCGGACGGGTCAGGAACCACGTGAATCATAAAAATGTCAGAATAAATCATTTTAAAAGAAACATTCCGAATTGCCGACAAGACATGTTTCTTTTAAAATGATGTATTGTGACATTATTATGATTCACGTGGTTCCAGGCCCGTCCGGCCTTAAACTAGTTGGAACAGGAACCTACAAATTCGGCGAGTGCTACCGAATCGCGAGAAAAGTCGGCTCGGCATCACAAGGCGCATAAAACAAACAACAACGTTAAAAATGTAAATAAAACCGATCGTAAAATGTGCGCCTCGCCGCCGCCGCGGCGTTAATCATTTTTGGCTACCGGCATCGGCAGATGATATCTACGTGCGACGTGCCAACTTCGTGGAAAATCTGACAATAAAATGATTTGGATTTAAATTAAAGGCATGCCGCTCGTAAATCGTAGACACGGATCTGAACAATGTTATGTAACGCAACAGTTCAAAGAAAAACTGTTTTCTAGATCCTACATGGGAAGAAGATTTTAAGATGGATTATTGTATGAATGCATTTT
Source organism: Geostiba sp. GC000077 (assembly GCA_030264215.1). Lineage (NCBI taxonomy): Eukaryota > Metazoa > Arthropoda > Insecta > Coleoptera > Staphylinidae > Geostiba > Geostiba sp. GC000077. The sequence goes on from JARJDQ010022823.1 coordinate 6,539, forward strand.
GTGAGGTTAGGTGCCGATTCGTAATGTGTTACACTTTTTAATTGTTATATTTGGCATCTTGCGTTAGTGTTGTAGAACGCAGTTGTTATCACCTACAACGTACACCATTCCATTGGAAATTTCATCTCCTTTCAAATGACGTGAAAATATCTCGTGCCAAAATTGCCTGGCTTTAATTTAATCATCAATTTATTCGATGGGCGCATGGTATTGTGACTAGCTACCAAATCCAAATTCCACCCCGTGTATTTCGAAAACTAAATTCTCCGCGCACCTGTATCTAACACCATTGGATAGATAATTGTATCATCTCTCATAATATGTGAAAAATCTCATGCCGAAGTTGCGAGGCTATGATTAAATTGTCAATTTAGGCTCGTTGAATAGGTGCAATACTCATTTTTTACCCCATATTTCTCACCAACTAAGTTCTCGACGCACCTGTTTCTAACACCATTCGATAGATCGTTTTATCCTCTCTCACAATATCTGAAAAACCTCATACCAAATTTGCGAGGTTATGATTAAATTGTCAATTTATTCCACGAACGCACGGCTCGTAGATTAGGTGCAATATTCATTTTCAACCCCATATATCTGATAAACTAAGTTCTCGACGCCTCTGTATCTAACACCATTGGATAGATAATTATATGCTCTCCCACAATATGTGAAAAAATATCATATCAAAGTTACGACACTATGATTTAATCGCCAATTTATTCGACGAATGCACAGCACTTTGATTGGGTGTAATACTCATTTTCTACCTCATATATCTCACAAACTAAGTTCTCGACTCAAATGTATCTAACACCATTGGATAGATAATTTTATCTCTCTCTCAATATGTTAAAAAATCTCATGCCAAAGTTGCGTGGATATGATTTAATCGTCAATTTATTCGACGAACGCATGGCACGGTGCATTACTCATTTTCTACCCCATATATCTCACAAACTAAGTTCGCTCCGCCCATGTATCTAACACCATTGGATAGATAATTTTATCCTTTCTCATAATATGTGAAAAAAATTCGTGACAAAGTTGCGAGGCTATGATTTAATCGTCAATTTATTCAACGAACGCATGGCACTTTGATTGGGTGCAATACTCATTTTCTACATCATATATCGCGTAAAATAAGTTCTCGACACAACTGTATCTAACACCATTGGATAGATAATTTTATCTCTCTCAATATGTTAAAAAAATCTCATGCCAAAGTTGCATGGCTATGATTTAATCGTCAATTTATTCGACGAACGCACGGCATGTTGATTAGGTGCAATACTCATTTTCTACCCCATATATCTCACAAACTAAGTTCTCTCCGCACATTTATCTAACACCATTGGATAAATCATTTTATCCTTTCTCACAATATGTGAAAAAAATTCGTGACAAAGTTGCGAGGCTATGATTTAATCGTCTTTTTATTCGACGAACGCACGGCACGTGCGAAATTTGTGACTTGTGAGGTTAGGTGTCGATTGTTCCATATTTCCGTTCCATGAAAATTGATTCATCTCAACAGACTCATTGTTAGTTGGGAATCGTGCGTTAGTGTTACTCATTCTTCCCAGTATGCGATGTTTTATTTGGTGTTTAATTAACCTCAGCGCGCGGCATCAGTCGCGCCTCCTTTGAGCCGTTTAAAGCGCGATAAAATCCTTCCCGCTAATCGAAATCCAATGCCCAATGAGTAGGAGGCCGGGACGCTGCCTCTCCCGCCGTCCGCACAGAAGAAGAGATCTTCAAACGTCGCGTCCTCTGCGGTTTTGGTGTGCCTGACTGTTGAGGCTGTGGGTGCTCGGGTGGTTTTAATTACGTTTTTAATTACTTTCGGCGCGCGGGCAGGTCGCGGTCGTTTTTTGCTTTTTTTTTGTTTGGGAGCGTTGGGGCAGTTGGGCAGACGAGCCGAAGACACCCAGCGCGAGCTGTGAACTTGTAAACTTGTGAACATGTGAACTATTTCGCTGCCAAATGTGTGATGGTGTGCTGTGATGTGGTTACTGAATACTGATGCGCTGTGATGTGGTTGTGTGCTTGCAGGTAAAAATATGGTTTCAAAACAGAAGGAGCAAGTACAAGAAGATGATGAAAGCGGCGCAGGTGACGGGCGGCACGAACAACAACGGCACGCCGGGCGGCCACGGAGGCCTCCTTGGCGCGGGCGCCAACCTATCGTCCACTAGTCCCGGACCCCAGGGCCAGAATATGATGCAAGGTAAGAAATCCACCCGTCTTCCATCTTCCGAAATCAATATCATCACTTTACATCATCCAGAATACTGATTTTCATCTTGCCTTGGAAAATTTACATTTTGGGACTTTGGGGCCCTTTGCCCTTTGCTTCTTTTGGGCATCTTGGGCTAGATGCTAGCACAACCCCTTCTAATCTCGAAGATCTTTTGAACCACGAAATTCATTCATTTTGCGGGGCTTCGGGCGATAACACGTGTGCGAATAAAAAACGCATTAAATCCAATTCCAGGTGTGCCAACTCACACTGTACTCACTCCTAACCTCACTCCTAACCTTAGCCAAGAGCGGGAACCACAAATGAGGACCAGTCTACTTTTACTACCCACCCACATACTAAACCACTCCACTTTACATTTGATTTTGAATTTATTAAGAAGAAACTTCTTGTTGATACAATTTTAATTCAAGTTAATTAATTATTTATTTAATTTATTACCTGATTATCACTATAAGTCCAAGGAAATTTCCTAAATCCATCGATTCTTTGATTAATTCTCAGATGAAAATCTTAATAGATCGTTTGGTCACAAGAGGTCATCAAAGTTGTGATTTTTAGGTTATAATTATATTTTTCGTATCACAGAAGTTGTTTTAAAAATCGAACACTTCTCCAAAGTTAGTTTTCTCGTGATGCGATTCATTGGAAAATGAACAAGGCCGTGAAAACAGACTGTAAACGCAGGAGGCAGCAAGATTTTTGTATTTTTCATTCAAATGCGTTCATTCAATGCTCATACCGGATATAGGCATTTTTATCCAATCGTTCAAGGCCTTTGTTCACGTCAAGGCCTTTGTCTATTTTGCTATGCTCTGCCTTTTCTATGCTATATGAATCATTCTAGTATAAACGCACGGTATACTCAAATCGCTCTGAAACTTTGACTTCTTTGATTTTACTTATTGTTTTCATTTTTGAATCGATTGCAATGCTCAGTAACTATTTCTGTTGCGTTTTGGAGGAACTACATAACTCCATTTTCTCGGACTAACCTCACAACTACAAATTTCACTCCAGTAGAAATGCAGATGAAGTCAAAGAAACCAATTTAAGAAATGTTTGGGGATGCTCGGCCGAACATTTTCGCAACTCACTTCGTTCGTTGCGAAATACTCGAGCTCGCATCTTAAAATCAAACTAAACACACTAATTTCATAAATAACTATATTAGTATCACAATCATGAATGAGTCAATTCTATCGTATGTAAAACGGTCTAAAAACTTTAGTGTGCCTTTTCCCGAAACCACAAAAAGTAGAGTTATGTAGTTCTTCCGAAACCTCCCCATCTCCCTTACCTGTACTTTGGAAGGTTAAGTGATGTTTTAGAGAGTGCAGTTGTATCAGTGTGTTAATCATTGTGCTTGTGTGCTTTTTGCAGGAGGCGGTTCGTCGAGCGGCTCGCCCGCCACCGGCTACATGCAGCACTCGTCGCCGACGCCCAGCTCGACGCCCGGCTCGGATATGTCCGGGCAGCCGGCGGCGTCGCCCGGCTGGGACGTCAAGCCGCAGCAGCCCATCCACCCCCCGCCGCACCCCGCCGCGCATCCGCATCCGCCGCACAACTACCTCCCGCAGTACTCCTGGTATCCGACGGATAATCCCGGCCTTCTAACGTAAGTCTAATTATCAGCACAAATCATCCAAATTGCGATTTAGGCTGTTACTGTTGATTTTGTTGATATTATCAGAGTCAGTAGATAGACAGAGTAACGCATTAAATGAGACTGTTATGGCCTTATAGACAAATCCATATAAAGCAGCTTAAGCAGCCATTTCTTATCAAAAGTATCAAAACAATTGCCTACGCATGGCCTACGCTGAATGTGTTGCTGGAATGCCGAGTTTCATGCATATTTCTGTGACTATAGGCAACTTAAATTGCGTATGATACAAAATGGCGTCAGAATGCGCTACTCTATCTACTGACTCTGAATATTATTAGTTGGTGGTGCCCTCTATGAACTGCGCTCTAAAATGTTTGATGTCAGATGCGTGTTTGTGCTCAGACTCGCAGGCGAATGGGAAGTCGAAGTACCAGGCTGATGAATAAAAATGCAATGAAAACTTATTTATGTGGGAAGAATGTTGTAATTGTAAGCGGAGTAAGAGTAACACAACTCATACCACGATGGTTGTTACTTTTACTTGTATGTACGACGTGTTGTAGCCGACAAGCAGCACGTTTCCCGAACGGCGTCGAGAACAAGAAGTTGTGTGCATTTTGCATTCGTGTCTGTCGGCCATTTACGTCCGCTTCTTCCCATATGCCGCGTATTTTAAGTTGCATATCTTTTGTATGTTTACATTGCAGATTTTCATATTCACCACAATCATTACAATCATTGTACTTTGTACATTGTACTACAAGTAGATTCATTCAACTGCATTTAATTTATTACCGCTACCAGCACTACCATTACTGCAAATATAGCATAATATATCTCATAAAACTTTTGCTTTTTCTACCGTGTCACTTTTCTTCGGGTTTTTCGGTTTCTTCCGTTTGGTTGAGCATACCTTAAACTTTTTAACACAGTTTTGCGCAGGAGATAATGTGCCTTTTCGTTTTATCTCATTCCTGGCGGACGCACCACGTCGCGCCGCGCTCGCAGGTTGGGAACAGTTAAACTCGAGTAACTCGACTAGTTTTTACTTTCAGTCCTTGTTAATTAACTGCGACGCGTCGCCGTCGCCGCGCCGCGCCTCGCGAGACGACGCAATTACGGAATGGTTAATTCCGCTGTCGTCGTTTTAATTTCGCCCGCCGCGCGCGGTCGCACTGCCCTTCTGACATACAAACAATGCGTACACGCACGCCTTCTAGCAGCTATCAACGCAACTGTCGACTATGGTCACTGTCACAGCCGCTCAGTGTCAAAATGTTCAATGTTCAAATTTAGGTTAAGTTTCCTTTTCTTCTGTTTTGTTCAGTTTTATTCGCATGTTTGCAATAACCAAGCTCTAATTTGTTGTTTTCGTCTGTTACAGGGTATGGCCGGCCGTTTAATGAATCATCATCGCACAGAGCAACACTTCACACCTACCTACGTTAATTGTATAAGGCATAACACACGTCATTTACGGAAAACAAAACAAAAACAAAAACCTAAACTACTAAATTTAATTTCAATCCAAGCGACGATTCTCAAACCTCAAACGCAAGAGATTCCAAGAAGCAGCAAGCGAAACAATAATTAAATTTAGCGCGAACGTGAGTGCGTGTGGATGCGCCACCTATCGGTGAGTAGCAGATGCGTGGGGGAAGGTGGAAGCACGGAAGCAGGGACATTTCGAACTGAGTGCATGGATCCAGTGATTTTAATTAAAGTTTAAGTATATTATAAATAGCAAAACAGATGAAAAGTGTATAAATATTGAATAAAATATTATTATTATTGATTAACTGTTGCGGCGGCGACGTGCTGAAGGCAAATCGAGATACTAGTGTAATAGTGTATAAAGTATTTGGAGATAATTATTATTTTCGAGGTGCGGGCGAGCGAAACGCGCAATGCACGCCAGCGCCGCATCGCGACGAACGTGCGTACTTGTTTCATAATGAAATGTGATTTGATTAAGTTGCTTGACTTGAGCCCTTGAGGAGCACACAATTCGAGGCAAATCATCAGAGGGGGGGGGAAACACACTTGATAATGGGATCAAATATTATAGTGCAATATTTATACTAAAAAAGGATACTTCACGAAGCAACTTACTTATTTGACGTTCGTTGGCGATTAGTGCGCGCGTGTTTGCCGCGTTTTCGCGCCCTTAACATTTGTATAAAACACAGGAAAGATCTGCGTAATTATAACTATTAATTATTATCAGAGTCGTCGGCCGCTTTCGAGACACACACACAGCGAGACAGAGAGAGAGAGAAAAGAAACCTATTAATTTTTAGTAAACGAAATCGACACACTGTGGTTTTACAAACTTGTAGATAGTTTTTTGTTTCATTTGTCGTTTGTGCCGTCGCGAATTCTCTTGTCTGGGATTGGTGCGGTTTGCGTGTCGATGATGGTGTGTTTTGGCGAGTTGAGCGACGCATGTAGAAAAACACGCAAAATGGAAAACTCTGTATGTACATGGAACAAAAAAAAAATAACTTGAAAACAGATTCTTTGTGAAATAAATGAATTGTAAAGTACACTACATATGTGTCGTGTTGGGAAAACCTTCGTTTCTCGTTTTCAGTGGTGCCATCTGTCGAAAGGTGAGTGAATTGTTTGCATTTGGTTTAGCGTGAAAGTGAAAATGAAGAGATCATGTTGAGCTAAACCAACACAATTAGTCATAGCCATCAGAAGCGTCAGAAGTAATTGAATCACAATCGAAATCGACACGTTTCAACACTTCAAGGGGCGCACATCATTAAAAAGTGATTTAAGGCCGGTTAAGCATCACTTTGGCTACTTCTTGACGAGGCGCTGGTGAAAAATGTAAAGTAACAATGACTCGACAATGTCTCAGCGGTTTTTAACATCTTGCCGCTCAGCATCCGAATCTGAATCATTAAAATCGAAGCTGACGCAGCGGCAGCACGCAGGCTAGACAAATGTAGTAGCGTGTGGCGCCATCTGGTAACTCAGACACAACCTAACAACTTGGAGAGCATAAAATGGCGATAAAATCATTGCTTGCGTTAAAGTTACGAGTATGCCGTTTCGATTACGTTTTGCATATGCTAATTTATACATTTGATGCGTTTTATGTATTTTATACACTCATCATGATATAAACTACATAAAACACATAAAATGCATGGACACATAAACTATAGGTATAAAATACATAAAATCTAGAATATTCACCAGTGCAGTGCACAAGTTCGCAAGCGTCCTTTGCATATTTATCTTGCGCATTGTGACTAAACAAATTAATGAAAACTAAAACTGAAAAATAATTAACGCTCTGAGCGTAATTATGCCCCAGACCTGCTGCTGGCTTCGAAATTGTGTTTTATATCAAGTGCACATATTCAATGTGCGCGCACATTAAAACCAATCAAAGTTGAATCAAACCGCCGCGTCGTCCAGAACTGGTTTATTATATCTTTTTTTATGTGCGACGGATTTTTTGCATACGCACATTTTTAAATATTCCGATGAGAAGCAAGATGTTATAATTGCAATTTACAATCATAACAAGCGCAATGTTTTATGGTTTCAGTTTACGATGTATTTATATTTACTCTTATCACCATTATCACTCTATTAGTCTGTTGCAAGAGACGGTTCATTGTTAGTGCGGTTTTGAAGCGTGAAAAACGATAAGATGTTGTGTGTTGATGAACGTTGAACGCGTTGAACATACATTAGATAATAACAAAATGGCGTCATGCAATGTTGCCGGCTGTTGTGTTCTTGTTTGAAGTAATAACTTAAACGAAACTAAAGCATATTATGAGATTCAACTTGTGGTGCGCGCGGCGTATGAAATCGTCTTGCGACAAAGACGTTCCACGCATGACCACATGACCAGAAGCGGACCGAGCCGAAGCCGGCGACAACTAACGAGCGCGTAATATTTGGAATTTCGCGCAATTTTTAACGCGGCACGGTTCAAAGAAGGCGCGCGGCAAAAAGCCGCGGCAGACGCAACGAAATAAATACGAGCGGCGGAACACAACGCGACGGACCCACGACCGGTAGCTGTGGAGGTATTACCTGCAAGAGCAAAGAAAAAACATAACGTAGAAGAAAAGCGACGAGTTGTACCTTGTGCGAGAGGCGAAAAAAAAAAAGCCGAACGCTTGTGGGCACATACGCGCTCCAGTTGACTAGCGTTCCGACGCACGAATATTTCGCATCCTCCGCGCAAGTGAAGTTCTTTTTTTTCGGGGGGCCCCGCAACAATGCGAGGCAACGCAATGCTCGAGATGTTTGCGCTGCGCGTATACGGTGAAAAGTTCACAAAGCGATAATGTTAATTGTGCGCCAAACACTATAGGCAACCAAGTATGCATTGTCAGTGTCGTCAGTATTGTGCATTTTTATAATTTAGTGATATTTTACGAGAAACGCAGAAACAGATAACTCCACTTTTTGTGGCTACCAGAAAGAAGAGTTTTCAATGTGATTTTTCATCATGCACTAAAATACAGGGTCTTCATAAATGCCCGATTACCTCAGCTGGCAACTCTGGGGTTATTTCGTTATGGCTTGGTATATATAATCGGATATTTTTGAAGTCCCGCTAGGTTCAAAATTAGACTGTATATCAAATTCTTGCAATGATTTAAAACAAGTTGCGATTTCTCCGATTTTATTTGTATTTTGTTATATTTTGCATTGTCTTGAACGGTAGCGCCACCTGTCCTATTTTCATGTAACTTGAGTAACGGAATCTGCCGAATACAACCGCAATAGAGTAGGTAGTATATTTACAGAGAATTCTAATTGGTTACAATCAACTAGTCGAAATATTGTAAAAATTTAAGCAAAATTATAGAAGTTATATGATGATAATTGATAAATGAACAAAAATATTTCTCTGTAAGCACGTTCAGGGTGTCCCATTAATCGCGTGATTCATCTGAAGGAGTTGTAAGCAGTTTAGGACCATTAATAATATTAATTAAAATGTTTGATAGCAGTGATTTAAAGACAATTGGAAATTGTTAAATATGTTACAAGTGTGTTACATGCCATTAGAAAGAGAATTTTGTCAACTTTAATTTGATACTCTAAACTTAATAGAACAAAAAGCATAATTATTTTCAAACTATGAAATATTTCAAGTAGTCTCCCAGTTTTGCACATTTGAAGGGAGGCTTTGATTAGAGACTTAATATGAGATTTCTTGAAAACACAAAAAGTGGAGTTGTGAACTTGAGCCAAAATCCACAGATTTATTTTACCCTAATAATACACCTAAATGGATTGAAGGGGCATTTTGATTAACATACAATATACAGGATGCATTTAAGGGTGTCGTCTAAACTCGAAACTACTACCATTGAGAACAAATGATAGCAGACGAAATTTTATGTTAACTTGTTCAAATACTTTGGACTCATACCCGAAGTCGAGTCATATGGTGATAATGGTGAATTGACATGTCTAGATGACAACCTTAAATCGTAAAAATGAGAAACTCACCCTGTATAAAGGTGGATTAAAATTGACGGAAAAACGCCACAGGTAAGTTTGTATTTGTAGTGTATGTCAAAAGAAAAAAAATAATTTTAATAGGAAAATGCTGAGAAAATCTTAGTTTGAAGTCACGAACTCCTCAAATTTTGAATTTTTAGGTTACAAATATGCATAATAACAAAATTATTTTTTGTTGCACAGCAGTTGTTGTAAAAGTCAAACACTTCTGCGAAATCAGTTTTCTGTTAAATAGCATCTAACCAGATTTTTTTTTTACTTAAGGCGTATGTAAATTCTCCATAAGAGCCGTTTTCGTTTTTACGTCCAAAGTGTTTGACCGATTTTATTTATTTATACGGGATTGTAAAGTAGAACTCAAGATCTACCGCGTAGAATGCGCCCTTTTTGATAAACGTCTTTTATTGCATTTTTATACCCTTTTTAAAAATACGTGTTATTTTGCAGAAATCTGCGGTCTCATAACAATTAAATGAAGGCGAAAATCGAAAAAGAGAGCCTTCTGGATGGTACTTTTGTTATTTGTTTTATAATTTTAATTATCGTATCTTAATTAGATATAGTTACGAAAACGAATTAACATAAAATTTTGCCTATAAAGACCGTCTGCTGCCTCCTACCGCCACCGCCGCCACCAAAAAATGCTAATCACATAAATAGTTGACTACTCTCATCATTTTTTCCATTGTTCTCAATAATATCAGCTCGG
>JARJDQ010022859.1:0-11887 GCA_030264215.1 Geostiba sp. GC000077
ACCGATATTTGCTATTATGTAGTTCTACTTCCATCAAGAAGGTGTTATGGTTCATGGTTATTACTCCCGTCTCCTGTGAACAAAATTTTGTACGTTTTTATGCACGAACAACATTTTACACTAATTAACCCCAAAACACACGGCAATTGTGAAACACTTACTGATAGCTTGAATGGGTTGGAACAATGGCAATAATGGACGCACGATGCTATTAATTGTCCTATACTTGTTCTTCATGGTTTTCTGCACAGATTTTCTGTTAATATTTCAACAAATCTCGCTTTTTACTGCGTGCAACGCTCAACGAACGGCGTCGCAGCTCGCAGATACCAGTGAGCAGTGAGGCCACTCGGGCCACTCGTTGGAGAGTTGGAGCAGTTCGAGTGAACGAGTGCACGCGGCGCGGGGCATCGCTGTCTTCTTGCATATCATGTGTATGTCATATGTTCTGCGCAGCGTGATCGTTAATATACAATATTTTATATATATATATACAGATAACTAATATAAGTATGGGGTCTCTTATTAGCAATAACATTATAAACTATTAAGTTACATACATAATTCTAGTGTTTAAAATGTCCACCTTCAATTCCAAAAATAAAATAAACTATTTCAAACGACCACATCACGTTCGACTTCAAGTCGCGTAATATGTTGCTCGGTTGCACCTTGCCCCCTTTGAAGAATTGCAGTATCTCTTGTAGGAAGTAATTTGGGTTTATTCTTAATTTGCACAAATGAATAAAAATTGTAAACAAGTGAGATCTGGATTTTGAGGCAGCCACAAACCTCTTAAGATTATATGCTTCTTATGAACTTCTTCTTTTATGTTGGGTTGTTGCATTTTCATGCATAATGTTCTACGTCAAGGACATGGGGCCAAATATTCATCTTGAATAAGAGTCAACAGAAACCTGAAAAGTGCTTATTTAATATCCAAAGGTAACAGAAATGAATGGAGAGGCTGAATGCACAGCAGACTTGGTACGAATGTACAAATTAAATTATGGTCATATGGGGTTTGGGATTAAATTAAAATACTGTATAACCCGATCAATAAATTGAGCTTTCGTCACCTCTTTGTTATGTTTTGCCTCCCTACTCCCTACCAGGTTCACCTACAATTTGGATTGCATTGTACAGTTTATGTTCTGTGCTACTTACTTCCTTCTGTAGGTGCAAGATATTGCAATATCTTTGCTTTATCTGCTCATTTAAATCCTCATCAGACATGACCTGCATCTCATCTTCATGCACTTTTACTTTTAAGCCAGCTTGAGTCTTAGGTGGAATAGAAGTTTCTTGATGCACTTGAAGTGAAGATGCTGCTTTCTTACAGGATACATAATTCTCAGGATGCAGGGAGGGTACTGCTCCTCTTTTAAGTCTTCGCCTCTCCAAGTTGTCTCTGAAATATTCAGGACGAAAATGAAGAGAGCAAATTCTTGCACTGGTCACAATTATTGGGTCTGGCCTTTTGCAATAAGCAATCCATTTCTTTTGCAGTACTAGGTTCTTTGGAAATCTATGCATGGAGATCCTCTCTTCTCCAATTGTCTTGGACTTTATGACATTATCTTTGCAAAACGCAACTGAACAGGAGGTATGCATCTAAAAAAATCTATATATATATTTAAAACATTAAAATCCAATGGAATTCAAGGATAAACACTGATTGCAAGAACACTTGCATTGAGAAGTCTGCTTGTAAACACAGTGCTTTAGGCATATGTCACGCTCAACGTCAACCAAAACTGCTGAAAAGCACAAGTGTGAAGCTGGCCATAGAATTTCCAGGCTTAAACTCAATGCAATCTTATGGCAAAATTTCAAAATGCCCGACCCCGGTTGAGTGCAAATTGGTGCGTTGCACTCTGTACAATGAGCCTCGCCAAGTTTTCGAACTTTTTTCTAATATTGTTCGATAGACAATTAAATTTACTATCGAATGGTATATTTGCATAACGGGGCTGGTATATAGGCATATACCTATTATATATAGTATATTATATAAGCGACCAAAGATTGGATACATAAGATAAACAATACTACCTTTGATGCTGCAATGCCGTTTTATATGACCACATTCATTGGGTTGAGTGTATATTGAGCCTCGCCCACAAATTTTTATATTTTTTAACGTTATTCTATTGTTAATTAAAGGTACAATCTTTGTGTGCATTTTCAGCCGGGGCCAGAGCTAATTATAAAGTTTAGAGCAACTTAAGAATGTTTAAATGCGCTTTTCAATGTAAACGACACATTTTATATTGCCTGTAATTTTTTCCTCGCCCAAAATTTTGAATTTATCTTTATACCATTAAATGTAAAATTAAAAAGCTATCGATTGATGTATCACTCAACCAGGGTCGTGCATTTTGAAATTTTGCCATAAGATTGCATTGAGTTTATGGTTCGAAATTTTATGGCCAGCTTCACAGTGGTCGAAAAGCAGGTTTAGATTTTGAACGAGGTTTGAGGGTGCAAGCAGGGTGCAAGAAGGGTGCAAGTCTATAAAGTGGTTCAAGATTTTAAGAGAAGCTGAAGCTGAAGCTCCCTATGATGCTATGATATATGAAGAAAAATCGTTTTTAAATTTTAGAATAATGGATAAACAACAATTTTGAACCATATTTCTTGTTTAGTCTAATCTTAGTCCAATCTAGTCCAATCTTTGCCATGTGTACAAATACTAATGCAAATACATATGCACTAAACATATGCAAACTTTTCATGTTCAATATTTTTATTGTTAAATTACTGATAACGTGATAACAAGTTAAAGTTACGAAACACCTTCTAGAATGGCTCTACGACTCTTTCCACGTCTGTTCTCGAGGATATTCAGCACTGTAGGTGCGCAAAGCGACGCACGAGGTTAATTGCATTTACTCTACAACTAGACATACACTATACTAAATTAATACCTAGACTTATTACTCAAATATTAAGCCCGATCTATTTTGCGCTCAAAATCAGCACAAAATGAATATTTCAGGTATTTGTGCAGCATTAATTCTAACCACAAAAAAAAACTTATTGCTTATTCATTATTTTACAATATTGTTATTTAAAATTCAACTTTCACTAGGTATGAGAGTACCCTATAATGATCGAGCAAAGGTACTAGATGAAGGGAGCTTGCCCTCTAAGGATCCATTAGTTTGGTTTGAGCTCTGGTTCAATGAAGCCAAAAATAATCCAAATGTTGTGGAGCCCAATGCAATGTGCTTGGCAACTGCTACAAAGTAAACAACACTTACTAGTATAGCATATTCAATGAGGGGAGGCGTTTGAAAAGAGTGCTGTGTCCATATAAATAACACAGTCACCATGGTAATTTGAGTGCCTCACCTCATCGAACAGACTACAAGTGTATTGTGTACTAAAGAAAGTGTAATTATGTATTAATTTATTGTTACTTATTGAAAGAAATGGCATTCCATCAGCCAGGATGATTCTTTGCAAAGGATTTGGTAGAGATGGCTATACATTCTTCACTCACTATACAAGCAGAAAAGGTGAAGAATTGGTAAGTGTTTCAGTTCTTCATATTTCAAAAGGTTGTTAGTGTTGTTTTGATAAGATGTTTGTTTCAAGGAGGAAAATCCTAATGCTGCATTAACATTCTTCTGGGGTCCTTTCAGTCGTTCCGTGCGCATTGAAGGCAGTGTGGACAAACTGCCGATGTCCGAGGCGGAGGACTACTTCAGCGGAAGGCCATACGCTAGTCAAATCGGTGCTCTATGCAGCGATCAAAGCAAGCCCGTTGGAAGACAGGTACTTTATGAGAAGGAGCAAGAGCTGAAGGCTGCATATCAAGAGGGACAAGTGCCGAAGCCGACATTTTGGTAAGTTAAATTAAAAAAAAAAACCGGTCGAAGGAAGCTTAAAAGTTCAGTAAGTAATGGACATTATGTTTCAGGGGAGGATATATCGTCAAGCCAAAGTCAATTGAATTTTGGCAGGGGCAAACCGATCGTATTCACGATCGCATAAAGTTTTACCGCCCACAACCGAATGAAGTACCGGATAATAAATTAAGTTATTCCGGCGAAGATGGTTGGTTGTATCAACGCTTAGCTCCATAAACAAGAGTAGTAGATAACAATCACATTTTTCAAGAAGTCTGATACTTTTTGAGTGCAAAAGTTTATCCTAGATTTAATTATGTGTAGTTAAACTGAAAGTTTAGTTGAATATTTGGTGATATATAGATATTTGTATACAGGGTGTTTTGTATTTGTCACTATGCTTTGAACCTTAATGCAATTATCTCTCTTTGCAGACCTTCCTTATTTTGCCAAACCTTTTCAATGTTAAACACATCATCAGCTTTAATCATATCCTCAAAACATCTCAGATTGCCGCCGATTCCAAAATAAGCCGTTTTAGCAGCTAGGTATCTAAAATCAGACATTGCCACATTAAGATGTTGATTGCTCAAACTTTGCCAGCACCTACACAACGCCAGTTTTCTTAAGTCGCCTTTTAAAGACATCATTTAGCTTGATGTAGTTATCACAGTTGTAAATAGTTTCTGAAGTTAGTATGCAGTCAAATAATTTATCATCACTGTCCAAGTCTTTAGCAGTAACATCAACAAATGACTGCCAATCACCAGAATAGAAGTGACACTCTTCTGGTTTTTCTTTCTCCTCCCTGTTGTTTAGTAGAACATTTGGAATTGTGACATACTTTAAAACTTCTGGATTCTAGAAAAAGCCCATGGTTTCAAAGTTATCACTACAGATATTGTAAAATAAAGGTGGCTTACTTACATAATCTTGAAAATAAACATGTGCACCTTGAATGTAGGCATACAAACCTAATATTCCAGCCCCACATCCTAAATCTAGCACCTTCTGACCATTAAAATCAATTTCTTCCAGGTACAGATAATTCAGCAAGTCATAAGTGCACTGCCAAATTTTCAAGCCACCTTCATATACAGCTGGCAGTAAATCTGAATGTTCCTGATCTGCTTTGAATATGGAGTCATCTGTATTATTCACTTTGCGAATGATATCAGCAACAATTTCAGTTGATACATGTCTGATGGTGAACCTATCTTCAAGCTCAATTCGTAGGATATAATCAAACTTGTCATCAATTAGTTCAGGGCATACAACGTTATTACCAATGCGGATTTCTTCCGATTGTTTCCACATGAGTGTTTTCTCATCTGAAACTTTAGAAATGCTTTATTTACTGGGGGTTTTGAATGTTTGTTGTTTGAGGTTTGATTTGATTTTCACCTGGCTTTTCCTTGGTTTCGTCGGGTGCATCGCCTTCGACGTTCGTTGTGTTATCATTACCGGAAAATCCGAATTTGAACATGTTGAATTATATACAGAAGCTTGTATAAATGTTTTACAAAATATTCCTTTTGAAATTGTGTTCACACAACGCACCAAACATGACAAACATGTGCTCTGAAAAATTGACACTAGCGACGCCTATTGGAACAATGAAGAATGAATAAGTAAGAAAGTTTAAAAGTACTATTTGAATTTTTATACATTTTTGAAAATTCACCGGTTTTCTTCCAAAACGTAATGTTTTACGAATACTAAAGAAAAATGGGACAACTTGTCCTGGACAACAGATTAAACATTTGTTTACACATGTAGACATTTGCATTGATTTATATTTATTCTCCATTTTATTTAGATCTGCTTTTTAATTACAGCTTCTTTTCAAATACCAATGTAACATACTGATTTACAGTAACATCATAGCTATCACTTTCAGAGCGCACACAAATTTCAGCCCTCGTAAACCCAGTGCCTTTTAAATCACTGCTGGAATCGCGAACTTGTGCTCGAATTCGATGCCCGAAGTGTACATTGAGCTCCGGAATGCAAACGGAGGTTCCATATGGTATGCCTAGATCAGGATCCATTGACATTGTAACGAATTGATTGCGATCGTCTAGGAAATCCTTTAGTCGCAAATGGTCAATCAAGAATCAATAATGTTACACAATGAAAGTGGAATTCAATGTAACGGCTATGTACATACCTGCAACGTCCTTAATTTCTGCCCTTTTCTATCCTGATAGGCGTTTTCATGTGACTCGTCATTAATATCCGGATAATAAGCGGTTAAAGTTACGTTTTCGAAACGTTTTCCCTTGCATTCCAAATTAATTTCTGTTGAAATGGTTTATTTAAGATAACAGACCATAACTTTAAGACTGATCTTACCATTATCAAAAATACAATAGGAGAATTGCGCGAAAATTCCAAACAGATACAAAGTGATTAGAAACTTCATTTTGAAACGACTTCAAAATGAACTTAATTTGTTCAGTTTATAACTACAAATGCCATGGCTATAATAAAAAGTAGTGCGTAATCATGATTTGTGCACATATTGTAATTATAATAATTTGCTAATTAGACAGGTTTTATACCTTATGGTAATACTCATATTTCACTGGGTGATGGGAGAATCAAAGTTATACTGAGCGTATATTGCAAAATGCTTCATAGGGGTGAGCATTATAGCATATGATTGCGCAAAAAATTGTGCACGCCACTGCAATGTTATACAATATGTACCTTACAATGTGTAATGTGCTGTTAAAATCGATTAATCAATGGTACGTTATTATGTTTATGCTATTAGCTATTGTGAAGGCGATGAGTATGTAGCATGTTCTCTTTCCGATATAAAATAGGCCAATATAAATTAGATCGTGTTCGCCTTTACAATATGTACTATACGTGCTTCAGTACCGCGTATTTCGTATTCCATATCCTCTAGCAGATAATGAAGGGCAGATAACAAAGAGTATGTAATATATTTGACACAACATTTTTATTCCGAATACTGAATACATATAACTGACATAATAACACTTCTGTATCCTGATGCTGGTGTTGATAATAATTTGAAAAATATTCATAGAAAAAGTAATAAACGTTCTTTATGGTGCAATACAACGAATTATACAAACTAATATATTTTCTAAATGTTCTTACATTTCTTACCAGAATGTCTACACCTGCTAGATTGTCTACTTCTTTTCTAAATTCTAACAACAAGTACATTTGATATTTTATTTAAGCTCGTGAATGGATACAATTGTATCAATCATGGATTACGAAACTAAAAATATTAAAGTACATTTGAATTATGAATAAATATTTATTGATGTTCATGTTATTTCATTCTCGCCGTAAGAATGATTTGTTTACTCTTTGAAAAGTAGCACAGTTTTCAGTAATGTCGATCCGCGGTTTCATTGTTTTCAATTCTCGTTTGTATACTGAATAATTCATTCTGAACATAAACCTGAATTGATCTATTTGACCCCTTTTTGTCCCCCAACCAACGCACCAATGCTAAATTTATGTTGTAAAAGTTTATTTAAGTAGATCATTGAGTTCTTTTCGTCCTAACCTAACTCGTGTGCTACTACGCCTACTAGTAACTACCACAAGTGTTATCAAGGTAATTACCATTAAATATAAATATAGATGCTGATTATGGTGTGAGACGTTAACGAAAAAGGAGGAATCTACGTATATACCGTTAACCTATCTTACTGTGGAATATACAACCAACTATTATAGGCAATACGGATGAAAAGCGAAGATTATGGTCCCACCGGTAATATACTCTCTGTATATCACTTTCTGGTGATTTACTTTTTCGTTGGTCCTCAAACAGTTCATAATTAACTCGCGGATAATGAGCGCAATAATAATCCTAACAAATTTACATATTTATGCGATCTCTAGAAGTCATGTAAATACGTACTTCATGCAGACGTAGATTATGTGGCAACGTTGCCGGCAATCGAATGACCCACACCTTTGTATTCTTACCAGCATGGGCACATTGTGGTGTTGCCTTTATCAACTTTGCATTAATTTTGCGCTGACTTTTCATAAGCGACGCAGTTCGGCAGCAATAGAGTTTTTAAAATGTCATCACATGCACGACCAAGATGGTAATTACTCCGAATTACCTTTACTTTGAATTTGCTTGTGCAGGATATCTCAATTGTTCTCACGAAATAATTATTTATGCGTATGTTAATTTGCATTGGCTGATTGGTAACGAGCTGTTATAATTAGTTTAAAAAGAAATAACGGGTAATTCGACAAGGAGGAAACGTTGCTCTTGCCATTGTTGCCATTATTATGCAACTTGATTGCATGATGCATGCAGTGCATACATTTGTATTTCAAGTTTGCTAAGTTGTATATGAAGTTGATATATTATTAGGTATTTATTATATGTATGAGATAAATATGTGATTAATATGCTTTGCGTGCGTACAGATTAAGATTTAATAAGAAAATACATTTTGACTTGAGTTAAGTATGGATGGTTGCCTACACCAAGAAAATATCTACGAGACTCTGAAAATCGCACAAGAAAATATTTTAATTCACTTTTTCTACGACTACTGTAAAAGGAACACCTCTTATTCAATCTCATCATAAACTGTCACTTTACATGCGACGACTGCACTCTGTGTGCGAAGTAGAAGCACATCCCAACCTAGAAATATTCTATTTTTTAAATTCGATTCAACGCCAAAATCCACATACATACAATAAGCGTTAATTTTAGCCCAGGCCTGCCAGGTTTCAATAAGCCATAGCCATTCATTAATGCCGCCGCCGGCCGAAAAGAAAAGAAAGCGAAAAAGTAACCCCCCCATTGTCGGGCAACAACAATGCACCTCTGCGGCCTCCGCGCCCCATCATGGAAGCGCATTGTGGTCGTGCCGCAAGAGGCTTTCGATTGCGAGCGCGCCCCGTTGAGTAGCGTGCGCCCACTCACGCCGCCGCCGCACGGGGGCATGCGGGGCCGGCACACGCACGCCACATGGCCGAAGGAGCTGTCGTTCGCGCGACGATTTGCTCGCCCGTCACGCGCTCCTTTTCCGCCGTCGAATCCGGGCGGCAATAAATTTTACAGTTTCAGTTTCGCCGATCCAATGTGATCCATGGCGACGGCACTCGTGCATCGGTCGACACACGACACTCGGCGCCGACTGTACCTGTGCTGCTAACTGTTTTACAATTTACGCGTTATTACAAATTTACGTTTTAAAAACATCCGTGCACCTGAAAGATTCGCTTGGGTGAAGTTTTGATAAGTTACGTGTGTGACCGGTGTTTTTTTTTGGTGAACATAAAAACGTCAATTCGTGGGGCGGCGCCTAATATTATTTATTAATGGTGGTGGACAGCAAATTGACAAAATTATTCTTCATACGTGTATTGTACATTTAGAAGTGTACTGATATATGGTAAATATTGTTCAATGTGCTTCTTTCTCTCTTTTCAACCCTTGTGCATGCATTTGTTCTTTTCTATGTTGCACACTATTTTCCTACATGTTACAAATTAGTGTGGTGTGTAATTTGCAATCGTTGAAATTAAATAATATTTTATTTCCACAAGAAATCGAAGCAAAGTTGTGACTTAACAATAATTTTGGGGGTTGAAAGAATTCCATGTCATTTGATTCATAATTCATTGCGTTTAAGGGTGACGTCTGGACTCGAGACACTTTGTTTCTGTTACTATTGGGAACAATAGAAAAATGGTATATCCATTTATCGTGTAATTCCCCAGGAGAGAAAAATATTTACAAACATTTCCTCTTCTTGTAAAGTGAGTTAGCGGAGAAAAACTAAATCATACATTCGGCAACATCGCTGATAACAATTAGTTGAATCCAACTAACTACCAGATACATTTGATAATATGTAACTGTTAGTTATTAATTATTTATTGATTTCTTCTGTGATTGTTATTTTAAAACTCGAAAATATGGCAAAAATTTCATTTGTTCAAGGAATATGCTAACCCATGTTTCTAGTTTCAAGATTTGAAAAATTGTAAATGTAAAAATGAATTCCTCTTAGGATTTTGACTATAGATCAAAAATATCAATTGGAATAGTTAATAAATTTAATAATCGTTCATTTACACCTTAACAGTTTTCAAATTAATGGTGAATAACGGTTCTTTAATTGATCCCCAACTTCCCCTGCAGAGGAATAGCGAAATTAATGGGACACCCTGTATAGTCCACTGAACTTTCATGAATTTATCTGGCTTTTACAGGGATTTTACAGGTAATTTACAGGGAATTTTATGTTAATTTCATTTCGTAATCATTTCTAGTTAAGATATGAGATAATTTTAATTTTAAAACAAATAACAAAACTTAAAGTTCCTGTTAACCTTCTAGAAGGCTCTCGCTTTCGATTTTCGAGATTTCGGAAAAATATATCTGTTTGAAAAATGCAAAAAAAAATAACAATAATTTTGCGTTGTGCTATATGCAATGTCATTTAAATAAATAAAATCGGTCAAATAATTTGGCCACAAATACGAAAACGTAGAATTTACAAGTCCAGACGACAACCTTAACGGGGCTCTAAAGCACGTGACCAAATCCGATGTAAAGTTAACTCCAAAGCACCCCAGAGCGCTTCAAAGCGCACCAGAGATTATCAGGGAAAGCAAGAATTTAAGAAAACGGCTGAAAATTATTCATTGCACTCTTAACAAAACTTTTAGCATTTATAATAACTCATATCCCAACACCTCAGATCTCAATTTTAATATAATTTAATTTTTTATGTTTAGATTGATATCTATAACTTTAATTAAAAAACAGGCTCTTATGACATCTTATGTAGCAATTAAAACTAGACAAAATAGAATTTTTTGATACTTATAAACCTCATAGAAATCTGGCATTAGGAAAAATCCTTAAATGTAGGCCACCCACATGACTTTGAGAAGCCCGTTAAGAACGACTGATATACTGGTTGATTTTCTTTGAAAATTGTAAGTAGCTTCGTTCAATTCGCTATTCAGTGTTCTGAAAGGTAATTTGAATCAATTAAAATGATGATGTCTACAATTTTATAGGATACTTAACATATCCTTAATTGGCACGTGCGTTTGCTAAACTTGTATATGAAAGCCCAAGCTTCGAGCTTACGCATAAGGCACAAAGTAATTAAGTATATTCCGCAGCTAACTAACGAGACGTTTTAATAACCCCCTTATTCAGATAGGTATTTTCTCCCCGACTCTCCGTCATTAAAAGCGTCATATAAAAAACACGCACTTAGTGCCGTCATAAAACTCAAGTCAAAATACTACAGTACTAAAAGCTCATAAATTAAGACCTAAACCTCTAAAACTTTTGACTTAACAATTCAATCCTGAACTCTTTTCAAATACAAATGTACATTTGTAACAATATACTGGGTGATTCATTGGTCGCGACTTATCTATTGAAGTTTTATAGATGTCCTTGAAAGATATACATTTTGCGAAAAAAATTAGGTAAATTTTTCTTCATGGCCGAGATCCAGAGGGTTGTCAATTTTGTTGCTAATTATATTTTGTTTTAATTTCCAGTGTAATTGAAAGAATTTTTAATTTGTTAATAATTCCAATTGAAAATTTTGATTCATTTTTAAATATTAGGAGAAATTGAATAAAAAATATCTATATAGATTTAAGCTCAGGATTGTAACTTTAAAATTCAATTCCTCCTACGATATTGCCAGTGAATCAAAAATTTCAATTAGAATTGTTAAGAAATTAAATAATCTTTTAATTATACCTCAAATTAAAACAAAAGAATAATTAGAAACAAAGTTGACCTCGAAACTCTCTTTTCGCTCAATGTATATTTTTTAATGCCATCTATAAAACCTCCAGAGGAATTCCGCTATTAAAGAATCACCATGTATAAAACATTGTTACATATTAGCAAATAATCTAGATATCAAACAGCAAGATGATCAGCATAGGATATGGTGGTGTGAGGCATTTTTCAGTAAATGTACTATTTACTCGTTTTGATCAATCGGATTGAAATTTCA
>JARJDQ010022917.1:0-15678 GCA_030264215.1 Geostiba sp. GC000077
AGGGCGTCTTCTTGGCTATCTGAATCCGCAAAGAAAGTTTAAAAAGGAAAAGGCATTCGGAAAATATTAAGGATTTTCCGTCGCATGTCGTCAAAATATCGAAATAATTCGCCAACATTTTAAGGTGGAATTTCGGGCACTTCCCGGGCCCAGAGGGCGCTAGAAAGGGGTGCATCTTAAAGGGCGTCTTCTTGACTATCCGAATCCGCAAAGAAAGTTAAAAATGGAAGACGAGTTCGGATAGTATTAATGATTTTCCATCACATGTCAAAATATTGAAATCATTCGTCAAAATTTTTGAGTGGATCTTTTGGTACTTCCCGGGCCCAGAGGGGATTGGGACGGGTTGCATCTCAAAGGGCGTCTTCTTGGCTATCTGAATCCGCAAAGAAAGTTTAAAAAGGAAAACGTCACATCGTAAACAGGTGTTTGTTTTTGAGGTGTGGCCGGTGCAGCGCGACACCAACGCCACCTGGGACGAGTACTTTTATGGTCACAACGCATTCATAAAAGCACTCCTTTTTACTTTGTTTAAATGGGCGGCCAATTGTGAACTAGACTCGTATAAGCACTGGGATGCGATAAATTTGATTTCTTTGCACTTCCGGGGCGCTGAGAGGGTTGGGACAGGGTGTACCTTTAATAGCATCTTCTTGCCGATGAGAATCCTCCAAAATATTGAAATATGAAGGATTTTCCGACGAATATCGTCAAATTATCAAAACTTTTTAAATTTGATTTTAAAGCCTTCCAGGGCCCTGAGTGGGTTGGGAGGTAGTACGGTACTACAGATATTATGTTGATAATGCGAAAAGAAAGCTCTTTATTCAAAGATCATACTCAGTATTCTAAAACGTTTTTCAAATTCCAAAGTTACAAAGATTTCCAGGCGTATTAAAATAAACCTCGTTCGTTCCGGATTGATTTCGTGTGCAGTGTCAATTCGTGTTCGCCGTGTTCGCATGTATAATTGGTCTTAAGCCTTCACCTCCTGGAAGAAATGTGTAATGTGCTTATAGGGAAAGTACCCGCTGATCGTATCGGTCCACTCCGCATGCCACGAGTTCTCGAGCAGGTCCTGTATGCGTATCTTCGTCCCTCTATGCAGCTTATCTTCAAGCGCGAGCTTCTTCGAGTTGGCAATCGACATATCAATGAAATTATTCTGCGTAATTTTCGTAGCCGTAAATAATCGCAAGGTCTCCACGAGGCGACTGGCGTGCGACAACCACGTCATGCTCGGGCTGTTCCACCAATCCCAGGTGATGTACTCCCGGTTGCTGTTGTTGCTGAGGTCAATATCGGCGGAATTCGCAATGGAAGCTAAGAGGATACCAGTTTGCAGTACGTCGACGACGTAACGGGATGATTTCTTGTTTTCGTCTACATCTAGGTCTAGGAGATCAAGGAGATTGTCGCGATAGACGCCCGTGTCGTTTTCCACATGGGGCGCGAAATAAGTACGATTGCTTGCGGCTGTTGTTGCGGATTGGATGGAAGGCGTGCTGAGGGAGTGGCCGGGGATCTGACTGGCGATGTACATCGAGCCGAGGATTGTCATCAAGCCGGCGGTGTAGGTCGTCACGAGTATTGCCATGATGGTCGTCACGGCGTTGATGAGCGCGTGCAGATCAAATGTACGCATCAGCGTATGCAGCTCTGTATAAGTGAAGTAACCGCGCACTTCGCTCTCGCGCTTCGCCAGCGTCTCCTCTAATGCGTTGAATTTTTGCCAGAAGGTGGCTTCTTTCACAAAAACGTCCCATTGCTAACAGAAATAGAATTCATTTCATTTATCAACTTGTAACAATTCATATTGAATTTGAAATATTTTTAAAGTCCTAGGGCGGTAAACGTAGCGGTTTTCAACAATAGGTGGCACCAGCATTTCTTGGTACTACTGTACCTTAATAAAAAAACACTTACAATTGAGTTTAAAAATTCCTTTTCCAATGCAATCAGTTCAGCAAGTGTTATTCCACCAGATTCAGCCCATTCACTCATAAAGACACTACTCTCCTCTCCATTGTCATACAAGAATTTACTTGAAACCATCTGCAAACACAACATAACCAATCTTAAAGGTGACATTTGGGTGACATTTAATTTTCAGATTTCACTGATTTCAACTTGATTTCAACTTACCAATGACACAAGAAACAGTTGTGAAGGTGCAACACACTGTAGATATTGTGGATTGCATGCCTTCAGCCTTTCCAAATACAGCATGGCCAACACAAATGAGCAGGGTGAGATGCATGCCTCTCGGGATATGTAAGCTGCATCTTTGCAATGCAGTCTATCCAATGATCGTCCACTTCTTGGCTCAGAAAATAACTCTGAAGCTAGTTCTAAACCAAATACAGCCAAATGAAAATGGGCCTTCATGGTACAGGGATGGTAATTCTCATCAATGAGCAACATAGAACATACCTGTGACTGGTAAGCTGAGGCGGTCGGTGTTCGGCAGTTTGCCGTAGTAGAACGTCTTCTGGATCCGTTTTAGGAAGTCGTCATGATTTCCCATGGACTACAAATCGAAGCGTATGCGTTAGTAAGATGCTCTGCATCTCCCGTTACGCGTTCGAACGGTATGTGTTTCAATTACCTTGAGCTCCTTGGCTCGCCGGGATATTTTGGACATCGTGCGTTTGACGACCCTGCAGAGTGTTTCTTAACGCGCAATTTTCCGTACACGCACGCGTTTTCTCGTTCGTAGGTGAAGGATAACAGTCGTCACCTCGTCACAGATGAGTAATGAGCAAATGCTGCTCACGTCGCTTTCTCGCCTACTTCACGTTTACCTTTAGCGCCTTTAGCACTTTTGCTTGAATGTGTGTTGTGCAAGACTCCGGT
Source organism: Geostiba sp. GC000077 (assembly GCA_030264215.1). NCBI lineage: Eukaryota > Metazoa > Arthropoda > Insecta > Coleoptera > Staphylinidae > Geostiba > Geostiba sp. GC000077. Next base: position 2,857 of record JARJDQ010022917.1, read on the forward strand.
GACTCGGTCACTGAACAAGTGGGGGGCAATCAAGAATGAGATCAGCCATTGTTAACCTTGAAACTTTGATGCGTAATTCAAATTTTGTTATTGAAATGTTGTTATTTAAAATTCATGAAAACACAAATATGCACGGAATTGATTACTGTTACTGCTACAAGCGTCACAAGTAAAATACGACATTTAATTTATAACAACAAATTATTCAACAAATAACATAACAGTTCAAATTGTATTAAAACTGATTTGAAACGAGATAAAAATATGTAGGAATACCTTGCCCATTGAAAAAAACGCAGTAGGCCAGAAAACATTTGCAACAACCAACAATATCAAACAATGATCAAAAAATCAAGGATGGTCAACAGATGGCATGACCATCATTGTAGTGTTGCAGCGACATCTACGGACAGTGATTTACACTAAACATCAAAACAAAAATTAAGGTTAAAATTATGTGACACACGAGTTTGTAATATTTTACAAGAAAATTTAATTAAAAGCCTAAAAATTAAGCGCAAACCCCGACGTAATTTACGAGTGGAAGTACCCCAGAGGTACTCTTCTGCAAGCACATGAAATAATTAGTTGAGAAAACACGAAAATTTTGTAAATATGGCAAATACTGAGCTTCAAGCTGAGGAGCTTGAAGTGCTAAACTCAATTTATGATGGCGATGATTGTTACAAGCAAATAACACCAACTACACATCAATACAAGGTAAAATTGAGTACTCTTTAATGAATTACACTACAATAAGTATAAGTGCTCTTTATTCTATAGTATGGTATTAATGATGATCCAAAGTCTTTCGTTTTGGAAATCAAGTGGGATGAAACATATCCAGATGCAAAACCACAGATAAATATGGATGCATTTTATAATAAACACATGTAAGTACTGATATTTATTATTTAGTTGTACTTTACGTTGTTTTCCTTAATTTAATTTATTTAAAGAGTACAATCATTAAAAGGAAAAATTTGTGATCTGGTATCACAAGAAGCAGAACAATATCTAGGCATGTCAATGACTTACTCATTATTTGAGTTCATCAAAGAGAAATTTGATGAACTAATTGAAGAGCAGCCAGAAAATGCAGTTGCAGAGTCAGTTATTTGTGACAATGTGGATACTATGACAATAAACGATTCTCAGGTTTGTTCTTGGTGTGGAGTTGCAAAATGGCGGCTTGTTTTAACCATCGCTAATTTATTAATAGGAAAAGGAGAAAGCGCCTAAAAAGGAACAACTTACCAAGGCACAGAAACGGCGGCAATGGGATAAGGTAGATTCGAAGGGTGAGAAGCCGCGCGGCTGGAATTGGGTGGACATCGTGAGACATCTCTCGCAAACTGGTTCCAAAGATGACGCGCCACCGACTTGAACCACCCAACGCCATTTTTCTGAATATTTTGGAATTTACTATCGCGTCGAATTTCAGTCGATGGGCAGTGATTTAATAAACACAATCAACAATGAATTGTTTATGCGCGCACGATTAATTTTGATATAAACAAGTTGCGCTATTGCCGCTATTTATTAATTAGTTGAATTTTTTCGCTGTGCTCGAGTCGGCGTCGTCGTCCAGCAGATTGCAGCGCCATTCGCCGAGTAGCATGGAGTTTCGCGAGAGGTCCCAGTCTACCACACACAGAAACGAAAGTCACTAGATGTTACTAACTTACTAGTAAAATAACTAGCCTAAACCTAAATTCTAAAACTTACTGTTGATTGACAACGCCGTGAAGAAACTGAGTGCTTCGCCGTTTATAAAGTCGTTGAAGAGGATGAAGTTTTCCAAGCTGAACATTTCCAACTGGTGCGTGAATGGCGGACGCGACATTTTCTTGAGGAGATTGTTCAATCGCTGAATTGAGGTAACATGGTGCAACTGACGTTTTATCTTGTTACCCTATGCAACCAAATATACAATTTTTCAAAGACAGGTTATCTAGTTACCAACCAGTGTTGAGCTTACCAATATTACGTTATTGTATTGTGATAACGCCATTCCGAGCATGACAGCATGAAAATATGCTCGTATCGTTAGTTCCGAGTCGATTTTCTGATCGAAAGCAACGTACAGGGTGCGATTTACCATGTCAGGAACAATCAGGTACCTTTTGCCTTTAAATGCTTTGGTGATAAGATTAAAGTTTTCCTCAGTCAATGTTTTAAAGGGTTTCTGAAGGGAACAGCCCATTTTTACATTGAATCCGCATATGTACCGGACTGAAATTACATTTTAAACTTTATAAACTCAAAACCATAAAAAAGTCAATTACCATTGTGTTTAAGGCCTTGAAAGCAAATCGATTCACTTCTATTAACGGCAGTTGGAGTCGCCACAGCGTCATATTGCAAATAACTATTGAACACGATGAGGAATCGCGGGAGATTCAAATGTTTGAAGACCAACGCACGCACGGCTTTGTAATTCGCATAAATGTGCAAGCAAGTGAGCAGTGTAAATATCACAGTTAAACAACTGAAAAGACAAGTTTTGATTGAATCATGAAGTTTCCGACATGTTTTCCGACTTACACCTGTCGCTTTGCAAAGTACGTCAGCAAGAAGATACCGACAATACTCGCGAATAAATTCACACACGTCTCTTGACTACCGTCCTTTGCCGACACATCGCCCATGTTCCCCTTCACAGCTTGATGCTGTGTGATTGCAGCTCGCGTTGCACCGCCGGCAACGCCAACAATCGATTTCATCATCGACGTCGCACATAGCGCAGACATGTTTGATTTTAATCTCCACCAAGGCAGCGTGAACTCCACAGCGAGCGCTATATCGTTCAGCACATCAGCGAACATTCGCCAGAATTTACAGTCAGAGTCTAGCGAGTTACTAAAACCAACAAAATCATAAATTTAGCACAATTTAGACATTTAGAACTTTGACTTGCTGTAAACTGCAATCAAGTTGTGCTTTATGAAAGATGTTTTACCCTTGCCACCAAGCAAACAATATCCTACCACCCATTCCACTCCCATCTTTAATAATCCATGTGATTGCAGCACCTAGGGCTGTTGCAGTGTGATCACCAACACCCACACTCTGCAGAATGCTCTGTGTTGTGAAGGTGCCAGTAATAGTGCTGCAAAATGCTTGAACTGTATCCCACTGCTGGTAGTTGGTGTAATCATCACTGACTGATTCTGGATAGCCTACCGGGAGGAAGATCTGCTTGAAGATATCTTTGAAGAAGAAGGAGATGCTGCTTGCTGTATCCTCACATGATGCCTTTATTAATTTTCCATTTACTGATTAAAAACAACAGAATATTGCAGAATGTTTGTTTGTGTGAAATAGAGGCTTCTTACAGAGTACGTAGGCCTTCTTTCGGCCGAATTTTCCGGCGTTTTCGATGAATCTGTAGGTGTAGGTGTTTTCATTTTCCAGCTCCATTGCAGGTTCTGGAATAGTATTGTATGAAGAACAAGGAGTATCACCACTTTTTGCCATGATTAATCACTATTATTTGTGAGTATTTAAAATTTGCTATCAAATTTTGTACATGTCAATATCAAACAAGAACATGAACAAGCTGAACAAGCAAAAGCAGCGCTGACAACGTAAGCGTCACCAATCAACAAGTGATTTTTCCTGGCTGAAGGCCGCTGCAGAACAGCAGGACAGCCCGTGACCGAGAAGTGGTAATAGTGAGTTTAGGCTAACGATTTATGAAGTAATTTATAATTTAGCTAAACTAAAATTTGTAAAAATGCATGCAGTAGGTCAGAAAATTGCAAATATTTGTCTAAATCTACATGCCAATAGTGTAAAAGAATCGAAATATTGACTGTAACCTTGTCTTGTAAGATATTCTGATTTTTTTAATTTAAAAATTTAAAACAGCTAAATTCTAAAGCAGCCCTTTGCCTTTTGGTATGAATCCGGCATAATCCGGCCGCTTGTACCATAACCTACAAATTTCAAAAGAAACCTCGAAAGAAACCTCGAAAGAAACTCTCTCTCTCTCGATTTGATATCATTAATTAATGGATTGGAGTTAGATTTTTGTGATGAGCCATCGTAAGAAACAGCAACAGCAGGAGCAACATGATTTCCTGCCCAACTACGCCAGCAATGGGAAAAAGCCACTCGGTCCAGCTCGACGAATTGGACTTCCAAGGAATGTTAGACCTTCACCTAACGGATTCAAAAGCCCTATGATAACTTCGGATTCTTCGGAAGGCGTGGAGAAAGTGCCTTCAGTTGCGTCAACACCTCCCAGTAGCCTTTTGGGTGCCTGTCCCAGAATAGGCCTTTCAAGAATCATCAAACCTTCGCAAAACGCGTTTAAAAGTCCTATGCTAACACCACGGCTAACACTTACGCCAGGAAGTGATCCAAAACCAGAGCTAGAGAAAAGCGAGACTCCAAAAGTGAAGCCCAGGAAAAGTGTGAGAAGAAACATTTTGGATGCAGACAAGGAAAAGCAGAAGAAGGATGATGACAAGGGTAGTACAAGTGAAGATGACAGTAAAATGGCGGAAGCAACCTCAGCTTCAAGTCATTCAAGTGATAATGATGAAGATGCTCAGGAGTTGCTGAAGAGTAAGAAAACTCAAAAGAGAGGGGCTAAAACTAAGGCAGTTAAAACTTCAAAGGGTAAAAAGGGCGCGAGAAAATGTCTTTCCGATGAGGAAACGGACGAAACTAACAACGAAGAAAACTTAACTGAGAATCAAGATGGCGACGATGAGCACCTTTCAAATGCTTCAAATGTTTCAAACAAAAGCGACAGCGGTGATAAACAAGAAGTGCAGTCAGTACAGTCACCGGTGTCACCAGACTGTCCATTTTTAAGCCCTCAGCAGACTCCAGTTAAGGATACGATGCCTCCTACGGGAAGAGCTAGACGAGCATCAAGAAAAAATACCGAGGAAGCTAAGCCAGGAGCTGACAAACAGGAGATTAAAGAAACCGATGGAAAGGTTCAGAATGTTGCTGAAGAAGCGTCACCGGATTGTCCAGTTCTAAGTCCTCAGAGTGTCCCATTGAAGAGGAGAAGACCTGGAAGGCCCAAGAAGACGACGAAGCCACTTATTTCCGACGACGAGGAAGAAAAAAACGTGCCAAAGCAGAAAAAAGCTGAAGTGAAGGATGAACCAGATGTCCCTATTCAAAGGAAGAGTGCTAGAGGTAAAATCAGAAATAGGCGAATTTCCTCCTCGGAGGAAGAAGACGTTGCTCCTGCTCCTAAAAAGACACGACCTGCAAAGACTCCTAAACTAAGTGACGTTACAAAAGATAAACTGGTCGCACCTGCGAAGACAATCTCATCAAGCTCGTTAACTGATGAATATAACGTTCCACTTGTCACCTTCTCAAAGCAAAAGCCAGAACCAGAACCAGAGACTACGAATAGAGGGAATACGTTGTCAGAAGAAACCCCAGGCAAGAAACCAACGTTGGTCAGAAAAGTCAGCACCCTACTGTCTCTCAAACGAAGTTCCATTGAGGTGCAGCAACCAAAACTCGATAAAATGGCTTCTGATGAAAAGACAGATGCTTCAAAGCTAAGCGATATGGAGGCAGTAACACAGTGCAATTTAAAACTGGAAATGGCCCGCAACGAAGTCTCTGCTTTGGAAATACAAGTTCTAGAAAAAGAAGAACGTGTGGAGGCTTTCTCCAAGCGGAAGCAGCGAGTTGCCGAGTTGGACGCGTTGACAAAGCGTTTTGAAACAGCTAGTAAGGAGGCACTTGTCCAGGTGCATCAGAAAATCACCGCTATGGGTGAGAATATCGACATGGACATGCTGCTCAGGAAGTTTAACGCGCCGGAGGATAAGTTTCAGTTTGACGCGTTTGAGTATGCATTTGTATAGCCGCATTATATTAATATGGCTAGTGAGTTGTGGCACTAAGTGGCTATACAACTCCTCAGTGTTAGTTTAAAACATTAATTTAAGAATCTATATAATTTCTCCAATATCCGTATTTATCGCAGGATTCTAAATTTATTTACTTTATGGTCTCGGCTAGTGTGCTAAATAATTTTCAATTTTGATAAATGTAGTATATACTTTATAGAGTTAGTTGTTTATCGTCTACTAGCCTTCGATATCGAAGTGCTGTGTGTTTTACCCCCACTTAAAACGATGTACGGACTCTGCATCTCCTTCTGTTTGGCCTGAAGCATATTCAACGTCCCTAGCGGCGTGTCAGTGCTGCTCATCTTCTTCATGAGGCCCTCCTGCTGGCTCTTCTTCAGCCGCTTCTCAATCTTGTTCTTCCCGGGCCCTTTCCCATGGAACTTGTGACTTAGATATCGGAACGCCTCCTTGCTATTGAGCACATGCCCATCGTCATCGATATACTCCAACTTGACATTCGGCTTGAACATATTATTCTCGCGAAAGTCCTGCACAGGGCCGGCGTAGCGCTCTCTGCGATTACCGCGATCGAACTCCTCCCCATAGTTCTTATCCTCGATGGAGTAGTGCTTCGCTTGAAGATACGCCAGGCGTGTGTTCGTCGGTCGATTGTTCTCCTCCCTATCGAGGTAACCCTTGCTCATGGCCAGCTTGAGCGCGGCACCGACTCCGATACCCACATCGGGTTCTTCATCTAAAATCGGCTCGGCCCCAGCAGCGCCGGAGGTCGATGCGGCTGACTCCGATGTAGTCCACTTTGAGGCGGCCGTAGAGGCTTCCTCAACTATCTGGCAGTCGTCCTCCGAGTCGGATTTTACGAGATCCTTGTCGTAGTCCATTAGCTCCTCGATTTCCTCGCGATTGCCGGCCTTGCCATAGGTGGGGATGTCGCCCAGAGTACGGCAGAACTCGGCCGTGGTGTTCAGGACGATATTTCCAGCGTCCAGGGCGGGTTCCTCCTTAATTTCCGGCTTGATATGCGCGACATGCTCATTGATCATGTCACTGACGATTGTTTCGCGTTGCTTGAGGCGTCTTGCCTTGTGCAGGGCCCTTTCAAGACCATCATCTTTTTCCTCCAGTTTCACATCTGCATAATCATAGTCCTTAGTTTCATCATGTCGTCTTGCGCCTTTTTTGTTTTTTTGCTCCTGCGCCGTAACCTCTTCAAGATCATCAGCCGTGAGCAGCTTATCCTTCTGGCGAATCTTGCGCATCTTCTTCTTGGGCTTCTTGAACTTGGCCAACTCCTCCTCGTTGTAGTAATCCGACGCCATGTGCGTCAAATGACCAATGCCAGATGGCAAACACTCCAGGCGCTTGTTAGCCAGCTTCTCCTTAACGTTCTGTAGGACATTCTGCTTCCTCTCGGCGGTTGTTTCATACCCGCCTATTTGGAAACTGTCCTTTTTCACGCCGTCAATCTCCTCGTCGTACTTGTGCAGGAGATTCTTCGGTTTCGGATTGCCCCACTCGTCCAACTCCTCCATATCATACGGATTATACTGCACCTTGTTCTTCTTATTATCGATGTTCTTCTTGTAGCGCTCGTCGTCCATCATGTTGACGTTGACGAGCACGTCGTCGTCTTCATCGAGGACGCCCTGGTCCTTCAGCGTCAAGACGACGGTCTTGCCCTCGTCGAATGCGTCAACATCATGCTGCACCTGCAATCCTTGAAGGTTCTTCTCAGTGTAGCGCTGCTGCTTCTTCGCCTGTCGTTCCTTTTCAATCGTGTCGCCCACGCCGAACTGCTCGTCGAGCTCCTCCAAGGCTTTGGCTCTCTGCTGGGCCTTCCTCTTTGCATCTGCAATGTTTCTATTCTTAGCCACCCAGGCTGATGAATCATCATCACTATCACTCTCCCCAAGTGTCTTAACCTTAGCTAGCTTGGCCTCAATCTTTCTCTTTTCCTTGTGAGTGCTGATTTTGGTCTTCAGCTTCTCTGTCTTGGTAGTCTGGGCAATGTTTGATGCTGGCTTGTGGTAGAATTCACCCCAGTCATCTTTTTTCTTGCCATCATCCTTCTTGCCATCTGTTTTGGCATCCTGTGTTTCAACCTGCAAAGGCTTCAAACCCAACTTTGCTCTCAGCTTGTTTGTCTCCCCAATGGAGAGGCTTTCATGGGCTTGCCCACTATTGGATGCATCTGGAGTGGGGGATCTTGCTGCTGAATGTGCAGCTGGTGGTGAGGCATGTCTGCCGGGCGGTGGGGACGCCTCCCTGTCTGATATCTCCACCACATCGGAATCTAGAGCGGAGAAATGATTGAAATTACTGCTCCAAACGTTTGAGATGACAATGATCATTTTGGTTGGTGACAAATTGATGATCTTACCATTGGATTCATACTCGTGCCTTCGTGTCTCGCGTACATCGCGTGGATCGCGTTTGCGCTCGCGATGATGGTGACGGCGGGCGTGCTTGCGATCGCGCTTTTCTTTGGGGCTTTCATCGTCGGAAATACTACGGCTGCGATGGCGTCTTTTGCGATCCGTACGATCGGTACGATCCGTACGCTCCTTCTCCTTGTACTTTTTACTACTAGAACCCATTGCGATTGTTTAGTATAGGGGAAATCTATGCGGTATTTACCTCAGGACCTTTTCGTGGGTAAGAAAATCGCTTCTCGACAACGAAATGTATAGGACTTGGGTTTATCAAATCACAAACGCACAGCGAACGAAATATTTTTAGGTTGAAGTTTGAAGTCAGAGTCGTCAGAGCCAGTCAGAGCGATAAAACTCAAATACACCGAAAGAGGTCGCCAGAGACACAAATTGAATCTGCGTCTGAATATTAATCATATTTTTCTTTAAAATAACATCTGAAACTAACTAAAACGAGTTCTCTATATTCGGTACTTATTGTCACAAACGTCTTCACCACCTACCGATCTACCTGTGAACATTGGAGTTCTTTATCATGTTCTCGTCTATACATCGAAGTACATAGGCAACCAAACTAACATCTTTCTTTTGTTTTCTTTCATATTTTCAAACAGACGTTATTTGGGTGTCATTAGAACCTTTGTATTTTCATTTTATTCACAAGATTAAAGTTCTCTTGTTTTACTCAATGCACAAATTACAAACGCACAGCGAACGAAATATTTTAGGTTGAAGTTTGAAGTCAGAGCGAATGAATATGCGAATTAAAGTTCTCTTGTTTTAACACTGTATTAACAACATTTACAGTTGATCGTAGTCTATCGCCTCGGGCCAGTCCAAGTTGATCGAAGTCACATCCAGCGCAGCGATATCAACATCGCATCCGATAATTTCAATGATACTCGGTCGTGTACGACCGAAATCACCGTGCACGAACTCCTTAACGTAAGTGCCAGCCTGCGTCACGACTTCCAATTCAAAGCAATGTTCATTTTCTGCAACAGAAAAAACGGAGGCACATAAAACCAATTGTGCTATTTAAACAATTTACAGCTTTGGTGCAATTTTCAAAATGGCGACGTCTCTAACCAGATTGCACCGCCTTCATGGAATGAATCATCCTTGGCCGTACAGCCAACGGTCGTCGGTGCAACACTCGAATCGGAGTCTTCTGCTGAATCTCTACCTTTCCAAGCTGATTAATCTTCTCCAGCATCGCCGTCGTAACATTCTGCTTGACCACACACAGCGCCAGATAAGTCTTCGTCTTGCTCTCCTCGCCCTGTTTGATATAATTCGTATCAGCGCGTGTTACCAACTGCAAATCGCGTATTTTAATCAACTCGGACTTGTTGATTTCGCTCTCCATGCGTCTGAACTCTTCGAACGTGAACTGCGTCTTCTTCGGATCCAGTATTTCAATGTAAAACGGTCGCCCGCGTCCTAAACATCGCACATCACAATCCTCACGGCCACTTGAAGCGAACTTTAAATTATCCACCGAGGTTGAAAGGATCGTGGAAATCACCTCGAACATGATCTCCTGCACGGAGGTCTCCATCATTTTCACGCCGTCAACTATCCAGGGTGATTGCGACAGCTCGCGCGAATATTTGCAATATCTACCTGCGATGAAGATCGAATTGTGTTTGCATTCAATTGCTTTACATGTTAGGAAGTTAACAGGTACTGTGGGTGGACACGGCGAGTGCAGCTTGAAGAGCTTCTCCGAGCTTTTTGCCAGGATTTGCAACACACCCTTGCGGGTGAAAAGTTCGCCGTGGTATTTGCGATGTTGCGTGGAGCGAATACGGAAATCCTGAGGTTGCATTGCTTGCAATGCTTTCAACTCGTTGAGGTCATCAGCATAATCTGTTGTTATGTTGATGAAAAAGTCGCCAATTTCAGAGGATTGGAATGTTTTACAAAGTGTTTTTGCCAGTGGATTCTTCACAAACATTTTCCACACTCTGTTAATATGAATTTCCTGGTTATCTTTAGAAAAACAAGGAAGTAACAAATGTGTTAATGAATACTTTGACTTTGAAAAAGTCTGTTGAAAACTGTTAATAATTACCATCAGTAAAGAATGTTGGAAATTTCTCAACCACATGCAGCCTCATGCTGTGCTCCCTGAGCAAAATACTTGGGGGCATGCTGATTGACACTGAAAACATGGGATTGTCATAGAGTTGTGTGTTCTGCAGATCTGGACTGGACAAAATCTCTTGGAGAAAATGATCTTGCAGTAGACCAAGGCAAACTATGCATGGATTGCTTTTAACGCGCTTTATCATTTCCTCTTCTTGATTATCAACATCCTTAGTGAGCTTAGTGAGTAATTTCTGTAAATTTTAGGTGTTTTAAAAGTTCTAGTTTACTAGTGCAATGAAAAATCAAGCATACCTTCTCTAGAAACTCATCTAATTCTGAAAACTCCAATTGTTTATCACATAAATACCTAATTGAACAATTCAGGCAACAGCCCAAGTTCAAAAGATGGGCAACTATGAGTTTTTCTTCCTGTTCATTCATTTTCAAGTTTTCAACGATCTACGAGTGCACGAGTTTTTCACGTTGTTTATTTCTCATGTGTGTTTAATTTTAGGGTTAACTAAATTTTTCGTAGGCAACCAAATATACTTAATTCTTACTTCAATTGTTTTTTTTTAACATTCATACATTTAATTTAAAAAATAGTATTTATTATTGAGATAAATTACATTTGACCACACTGTACGATTGTAACAGGAATTTTTGGTTTGTTATTAGGTCCAGTTGGCACATTCTCAATCTTCCTCATCACAAGCAGTCCATCAATCACCCGACCAAACACCACATGCTTTCCATCCAGAAAGTTGCACTTTGCACATGTGACAAAGAACTGACAGCCATTGGTGTCCTTGCCACTGTTTGCCATGGAGAGTAATCCAGGTGAGTCATGTTTTAATGAGAAGTTTTCATCCACAAATGTGCTGCCTCCATAAATACTCATTACTCCAGTGCCATCACCCTAAAATTGTAAATAAAGACTGGTTCATAATTAAGGAATACAATAATTGTAAAGACTTACATTAACAAAGTCTCCTGCTTGTATCATGAAGTCTTTGATGACTCTGTGAAAGCTTGCTCCTTTGTAACCAAGTGGCACACCATCTTTACGAAATTCTCCGGTACAAAACTGTCGAAAGTTTTCACTTGTTTTGGGCACGGTGTCCGCGAATAGTTCGAATATCATGCGGCCTATTTCCTGTACGAAGAAAGTAGTGAAAACAATAAAAAAGCGTAAGTTTCATGCGGTTTTCATGAACATAACCATTCACTTACTGTGGTTCCCACGGATACGTCGAAAAACACGACTGGATTCGCTGGATGTCGCAGTTGCGACTGAATTTGATTCCAATTCGGCATTATTCACTCAACTTATATAGTTAACACTTAGGTATAAGTTAAATTTCAGTGAACAACGAATAAAAATGCAACGTTTTCTGTGCGTTTCGTTTGTTTATTATTTAAAAGTACACAAAGTTGCCTACATTAAAGTACAGTCCGATACATTCACCATCTAGCGGGAAACTGTCACACTTAGTGTGAATCCTGCAAATGTGCGGCAAATATTCATATTTATAATTTATGGTACCATTTTATGGCACTCTGGCAAAATTTGACCAATTTTGAATCTCTTGGTACAATTTCAAGCCAGGACTCTGTGTGCTGCTGACTTGGCGCCCCCCGATGAGCTTGTATCGCGGACTCAGGTCGCCGATGTCGACGGCGCACTGCAGCAGGCGCTTGGCGGCGTCCAGCTGCTTGCGATTCGGCAATTTCTCCACGAAGTTGCCGATGAAGGCGATGCCCAATGATCGTGAATTATATCCGCGCGTGTGTGCGCCCACTTTGCGCCAGCCGGTACCTTCGTAGACATATCCATCGCCCCCAATCATGAAACTAAAGAAAAAAGAAATTCTAGATGGTTGCGCAAAAAATTTAAAATGGCGATTGCCAAACTTACTTGTAGCCGATATCATGAAAATCCAAATCGTTCATGTGAAAATGCTGCATGTTGGTGAGCAAATTCGAGCATTCCACTTCGGAGTCGCAGGGTGGCGTGACGGTGTGATGAATTACAACGTAATTGATCGGGATGAGCGAGTAATCCACTTGTTTGGCGACTTTGGCTCCCCATTCGTTGCGCGAAATTATCAGTGGGCATGAGCTCGGTAAGGATGCAGCTCTTGCCGCCAGGATAAACCCAAATAAACAAAGAATGAACATGTTGCACTTCATATTTGTATGTTGTGTTCCATAATCGACTAATAATTACTTATGAACGCAGATTATTTATATACAAAATACAACGCCGGTAGGGAGTAAAAAATCGCTGATCCTTGCGATACAAGTTGACCTCAATAAAATTATAGGAACGGCTGTCGATTCAAACATTCAAAGGGGAAGTACATTTATGATGTCGGTGTAAATTCTTTGAAAAAGCAATCAATAAAGCAGCAAGTGCCGATGTGAATCCCTCGTTC
>JARJDQ010022923.1:0-18157 GCA_030264215.1 Geostiba sp. GC000077
ACATTTCAAACTTTGAAATTTTATTTTGAGCGTTTGGAGGCTTCAAAAAAATCGCAAAAAAATCTCATAAGTTTTTCAGCATAGCACTTGACAACCCTATTGTCAACATAAATTGCGTCTTGCGTGTAATTGTTAACAAGCTGTGGTAAAGTAAAAATATACCGGGCAAAATCTTAAAAGTATACCTACATATGACTTTCTATGTAATACTTTGGTCGCATTTCAATATTGGTATCCACGGAATACATACTCACGCATTCACGCGATAACTGCGGGTCAGAGAGTCTGAAATCGAGCTTATTTTATTTTATTTCGAGAAAAAAAAATGTTGACATCAAAATTGAAGGTTTCAGCGCTAACAATCACGTTTTAAGCTTCAAAAGTTGGGTTTTCGTGCAAAGTTTTTCGTTTCGCACCACAAAAATGATTCTGTCAGTACAAACACTTGATTAAATTTTTATCAATATGCAACGTGAAATCGATCGGTTTAGCGAAAATAAACACGTTTAAAGCTACGAAATGAGGTTTTTCGTGATATTTGACAAACACGTTTTTAAGCATAAAAAGTTGGGTTGTAGTGCGAAATTTTACGATTCGGCGCGGTTTCACTAATTGCTGCCTAAGGAATCCCCTAGTCGAGAATATGCCTGCTACAATATCCAACGATTACATAATCCCTTTCTTTTCTGGACACTCTGTAGAATATCATATGAATACGTTTAATGTTTTAACCACTCGCTGTCATTATGCCTTGAAACGATTTTCCACCCATAATTTGCGCGACAGCGACTGCATTAATAAACATCTTTTTCAACTAGTCGCCGCGCCAAGTTGTGTGCGGTGCGTGCTTTTGCTTTCAACGTCGACTTCAGATGGAAAATCTATCGTTTCCTCCGCATGGCATCACAGCCTTGTTTTGTTTCAGCGGTATGTAGGTGCTTGCGCGTTTTCCGGCCTGTTTGCATTGGCATTCGCAATCGCCATCGACAAACACCATAATTCCATCCTTCTATAAATCAGCCCATTGGTGGATATCTGTTATTAATAATTATCGCATCGGCATCGACGATAAGCGCTCGTCTGGCGCACTCCTAAACTATCACTTTGCTCCTCGCGCATCCTATACTTTCAGCGGGCATAGACATCGATCTCGCCGCGTCACGTACAATAAACATGCATTAGGCGCATGTGAACAGCCACCAAGCACATGCATTAGATATTAGACGTGCAGGAGGCATCGGAGTTGTGTACCTGTTGAATAGATAGCGCATGGAAAAATGAGCAAGACATGTTATAATTGTGCGCGTGATGCTAATGCGCAATCCGCATTGCGTTCAGGTAGTACGACTGCAGGAACGGTGCAGTTCGATCAGTGGCTACATATGCCCAACAATGATGGGGAGTATTTGCGCTGATTTGAAGCTGCGATATTGTAAACCACACAGCAGCTCTTCCAGCTTGGAAATGGCTTGTGATAAATGTCAGCAGAGGTAGCGGATTGCTGTCATCCGTAATTGCGTTTTGTAAATTAGATTTGCAGGACATGAATCGATGATAATGAATGCCTACTGTTGTTGCTTTTATGCTCTAAAATGCCGTGCTAGCGTTCAAACAATGATTTGTTATTTTTGATGCCTGTGACCTGTGAGACTGTGAGTTGCAGTTTAATTACCAATTATTCATGGGCGTTTTTGGTTGAAGATTTATATCACCTTTTTCCTTCAACTGTGTTTTTTTAAATCTTTGCTGTTGAATGTACTTATGGCATTACCTCTAAGATTGTTTGTTTTTACCAACAGGTGAGTGTTGTACAGTATGACTCGTCTGTTTTTCAACTTTCCGGTTCGTTCCGATAGAATGCACCCTTAAATTGCTGGCCTGCTGTGATGCCACACATACACTTTCCTCCTTGACGCTGGCGTTAGTAAACGGTGGCATCCTTTGTTTCTCTGTTTCATCAACGGAGGAGCAATTAACGGGCGTTTATCGTGAGTCGTGACGATAATGGAATAATTCCACAATGATACTTGAACACAATGCATAATTGACGGATTTGAAAAAGCCACTCGACACTTTATTACACTGCATAACACCGAACATAACCATGTGATGGTTATTGTTCTCACTCTATGTATTTTCATGCCCATTCTTTTTTTTTTTTGCTTCCATCCAATTGCAATGTGTTTGTTTTGTCGAGAACCATTTTCAGCTGCAGAGTTCGGTTAATGGATGAGATTGTGAGCGGCATGTTGCGGTGGTGTTTTTTATGGCACCCTCAATCCATGGATGAATGCACTTGAGACAATCGCTGCTTGAATGCCCCTCAATCTCGACGAGGTGATTAGTACACTTGGGAATTGTGTCTTCTCCTACCGTTTGCCCGTGCCTTATTGAGATGCACTCCAGACAAGAACGTTCATTACCGGAGACCGGAGTTAATTTTTAAACAAGCGCCGACAACCACTGAGGAATATCAATTTCTACATTTTGGTTGTTCAGAGGAAAACAGTGCCTTTTTATTTGTAAACACTGTTGTGTAGAAGCTGGTTATGTTGAGAACATTACCACAATAGGGAAGTGAAGTGAATAATGTCGACAGAACGGATAGCGGTACCCTTTTAAAGATTCCGCTTTGTTTTCGAGAATGGGCACTTCCTCCAGTGCTGGGCCAGTGGTTTATAGCTGTTTTGTAGGGTGACTGTATGCTCAAATATGTACTCCTAGCTTTTAAGCATCCGCGTTATAAATAAGCATGTTTCCTCCCAATGCGCATCGCAAGCACCAAAGCTTGGGATGATGAAGTGCGCAATTTGAAAATCGTCTTGTGAAGGCTCGGAATAGCCATCGTAGATAGTAAGTTTAAGTTTTGGATTTATGTCTTCCTTGAATCTGTACCACTCAAAATGTGTATGCTACGTTTTGCATTCGTTCAACTCTCAATATTGAAATTGGTAATTTGTGCTTTAAGAAAAACTGTAGCAGTTTAATAAGATGTTAAGGTTAACATGACTTGCAACTACGTACGGTACGGTAGTTGATGTAAAATTCGATTATGTGTTTAGATTTTAAAAGTTAATTAGATAATGAAAGTTTCCAAGTGCCTCACGGGAATTCTTTATATTTAATAAAGCAATTACTAACCATCTACCTATATATTACTTTAGAGTTTAGAGCGTCTCCAAGAATACAGTGAAGTTGGAATCACTCAAGGCAAGACGGTGAATAGTTTGGAGAACATAACGTACTTTGAGTATATTAAAAAATTGATTCTGAAATGCTTCAAATACAAAAAGTTTTACATCAACTCAATTTAATCGTAGTCTTAATATTTTTCCACCCTTTACTTTAGTCCTTTAGTATTGGCCAAATTAAAATGTGTGTTTGTAGATATTTGAATTTTGAATAGTATTATCTGAGTCAGTTGGGCATTTTATTGCCAGACTTTATTACATGTTTTCTAATTCTTGTTGTATTTCCAAGAATTTAGTTGCGACTTAATTTTTGGAGGTTTACCATCATCATTTCAAATGTTATACGTACTAGAGAGTTAATTTGTTTTAGTTAGCTTAGTTATTAAGTCATAAAATTTCAAATTCAATTTCTTGGCAGCGTAACGATTTTTTCGAACTATTTGTATGCTTTCGCAAGTTTCCATATGACGATTGTATACGGCAACTATTTCTTAAAATGTAATTAACACTGTGTTGCTAATGATTTTTTAAAATGTTCTCCAACCGCGTTGTACACTATGTTGTTCACTATGTTGTATAGACATGTAGACCATAGAATATGGCGATGTATGCAGGTGCAAGTGCCAAAGCACGCATCTTCTTTTCATCTTTCTGCGCATAATCAATAAACAATTTTAATTAATATTGATGCATAAGTTTGTTCCGTCCGACGGTTATTGATGATGCACACGCTTTGCGCAGCGGCTGTGACGATTGATCGTTCGATGTTCATACATTTTCAAGTCTCACATATTGCGTTATAGTTAACGATGGCCTTCGTTAGAGATTTTTACAATTTTACTAGACACACATCGGCGTCAACAGCGAGTTGAGCATGTGATTAGGAATTAAGCCGTGAGGGGACGCGAACTCCAAAACGTCATCACAATCATCATTTAGCTTTTAATGTTACAAGAGTTGCATAATTTGCAAATTACTTCTTCTGCGTACTGTATATAGACGCCCAACGAAGCGAAGCGAGCTTCGTGGATTAACTAATGTGTTAATTTATATGAGTTTTATCATGTCATGCTTCCTTCCATACATGTATTAGCAGTTTGCTGATCAACCTCACCATAATTAAATTACAAACGACCATGTGAACCTATAGCAATCACGGATACAGCCGGAATTTAGTTAAATATCAAAATTCTTTTCTTCTTTCCTTGTGCGCGCGCGCCTCAGGATCTTCAGGCGCTGATTGTCACTATCAACTGCCTAAAACGTTGGGCTCTTATTTTTTTAATTTTTTTTAATTGGGTCTTCTGCTTAGTTTATTTTATTGCTCTATTTAGGCGATCAGCGATCATATTTATATGCCTAGACCTTGCCTAGAGTTTTCTCGTGGATGGCAATAGCATGGAATTACGAATTTCTGTGACTTCCACAATATTCCATGTGCTGGGCACAATCGTCGCTGCGTTCGCTTGGTAAAAACCGGTCGATGATCGTCGATTGCGCCTCGTGGTAAGCGCTCTCATAATATATTTTATTTAAATTGCTTGTTAAAATTCTTCCAGTTTATCCACAATTTCTACCAGCATACTGGGCGATCCCCAAACATAGTAAACACAAAGCAAACAATTTTATTACGTGCTGCTTCATTGTGATTATTCTCCAGATGTGCGGTAAAAAATATTTGATCTTCATTTTTTCAGCTGTTCCCCCTGGGCGTTTGTCTGGAACACTATGTATGTTTATTAATTTAATCCTTTGAATTGAGACGTATCCTGAAATACTTAAACCCGTCTGCCCCGCCATCGGTGCCTCGAATGCACGCTGTTTTTATTGGCCTACCTCGGAGCGCTTCGTTATTAAAAAAAGGCGATTGAACGCGGACAAATTTCGTTGCGCTTCATTTATTTTTACGTACAACCCGGAGTTTATATATAATGACTTAATTGTATAAATAACGCGCGCACCGGCGTAAATTAATTTATGACCGATATTTATGATCGCGTTTCCTTCTGGCTCGGTGCGAGAGCGGTGAAAGGTACACACACTCGACACTAGGTATCGATTGTAGGTGTAATAAATGAAATATTTATGCATAATAAGACACTGCGCCGCACTCCACCTTGAAGACGTGAAAAATTACTTTAGGTAAGCGCTACGCTCAGTATGAGTTGTGTTGAGTGCGGATGGTTGCTTGTATGACTCCGTGGCGCAACGGTAGCGCGTCTGACTCCAGATCAGAAGGTTGCGTGTTCAAATCACGTCGGGGTCAATTCATTTTTGCATTTAATTCATTTTTTTTACAATTATGTTATTTCACTTTATTCATTTTATTTTAATGAAAGTTGTTACTAATAAATTTAATTTAATTTAATTTAAACCAACCAACCAATTCAGAAAGAATGTCTGAATGAGAAAGACACATTATTAAATTGATAAAAACCTGTTAAATTCGATAGAGATTTTTTTTAAATAATTATTCTTTGAATTAGTAATTATTTAAGTTTCTAATTTTTTGGGAATCTAGACTCATTTCTATGACGCCTTATGGACACATGGAAAGACCAGAGTGGAAAAAAATGCAAACTTTAATAATTTCTTGTAGGGTGAAAAGAGACGTTACAAAATAGAGAAAATATATTTCCGTAAGAAGGAAACCTAGCCAATCAAAAAATAATAATTAAAATTAAAAAATGAGCGGAGTCTTTCTCATTGTTTAATTGTGTTTAATCTTAGCTGAATGTTGGTTTGAAGTCGTATATTTTTTTATGATTCTGCAGTTTAAATAGCTCCACCAAAAGGAAACGTAGGAAACAGTTCGGTTCGCACACTGAATAAAAGAATTTTCAAATATATGTGCTATTCCGTTAGATTGAACATTCGCCTTTATTTAACATTACTTTATGAAGTAAGAATTGTTACCTTCAAATAAGTGTTTATCTGCGTAACTAGAACTATTAGGCAATACCAACAGCGATTCAATTAAACCATTAAACCACTCAATGATTAAACGAAATTGTACATTTGTTCATTTTATTTAATTTATTTTTTTAAATTTACTTAATTTTTTGTCATACAGTTAACTTGAATAGGAGCTGTTAATAAAATTAATAAAAGATGAGCATTTGATTTGAGGATGTTGTTTTTACTTTACGGACATTTCCTGTCGGTTGCTTTTTGTCGGAAATCAACATATCGTCGAGAATTTCAATCGGTTGTTTCCTTGTCATTGGTGTGTACAAAATGACATCAATTTGGTGCCTGTCCTGCAAGATGATACAAAAATAGGAGAAGAGTATATTTTCTTTTATCTCTGTGGGCTCGGTTTACACACAAATGTATCTTTCGCTGCTCCGACATAAATCATCCCTTTGAACGTTAGGGTGGAGTCGGAATGCCATGCGATGCCGTCTTCTCGCGTGTGGAATGACTCTGACTACTATGCGGCGCGGCGACTATAGATAGACTCTGTCGGAGCCGTAGCCGGAGCCGACTTGTGATAAATCTTTGTTCACATTCGTTTAACATACGCGTGCATTCAACATGCGTTCTTCGCATGTTCGTTTGGCTTTTTCCTCGTGCACCAGCGCCAGAGCCAGAGCCAGAATAAAGATTACACCTTTGTAACAAAGGCGCATGTGTGAAAATACAATGCAGCAATATATAAGGAAATACGCAAATAAGTTATCATTTAGTTGCAATGGGACCAGGCTGGCAGTCTGTTTAGGTTAGTTTAGCCGGATTAGTCTTCCGCTGCAAGTTGACACTAATCTCATTGTTTCGCATCGAATCAACCAATCACAATAAGCCTCCAACGGACACACGGCACAAGGACAACGACAACCACAACGGAAGAACTGCCATTTACACAAGTAAGGCAGGTCTCTCCAGCTCTGCTTAACTTAAGTTAACAAAGTCCTCATTGTGGTTTATATGAAGTAATCCAAGCGTCCGTTATTCTCCTTCCCACTACTTCCTTAACCTAAGTATAGCAAAGTTGGGGAGACCTGCCTTACACCAGCAAGCAGCACACATCTCTTGGATACTGAGACTAAGCACACTGCACATCACAAGATGAGGATGAGGAATTTCTTCTGATGTCGGTTTGCAAACTGCACTCACAAATACGTCGTTGTCTATCGGCGGGATTGCTTTATTGGCATCCGCAAGCAGGACGAGAGGGCCAACGTTCATTGCCTCATTGATCAACTCATCGACTGCAACCGTGTTATTAGTGAGGATGACCTCCATCTTGTTTAATCGCCTGCGCTTACGAATGGAAGTCGCGCGCGTTATTTTAAATGCAGCGATACCATTTATACAATTCGTACGTGATCGATGCCGAGACGCAGCTCGTTCAACTTTGATGTAATTGTTTCTCTTTTCTAGAAAATCTAAACAAACTCCAGACTTTGACGCAGTTCTGCATTTTTTTGTTCTGCGCTCGCACTCCAGCACTGCACAATGTTAATTATTTTTTATGATCATTCCATATGAAGCGAGAAGCGATAATCGCTTGCGTTTCGCAGAATATTGACGACGAGTCATGCAAACGTTTGATGGGTGCAAAGATTAGAGTCAGTCTGTAGTGTAGACTGTAGACGATGGTCGTATTTGCCAAATTTGATTGAGCTATTTTAATTTTAAAAATGAAGAGAATATCTTCTTCAATTTATATTGTACTGTTTTCGTCGACGTGATGGATAAATCACGTTTATAGAATGTTGTAATCCATGTCCAAAGGAGTAAACTTAAACCCCCTGATGTAATTAGCACCTTTGCAATACTTTAATGAGACCGAAAGCGAAACAAAGAAAAACGAATGCAATATTAAATTTGATTGCATTTTCCTTTTCCTGTATTTCTTTTTTAGCTTTCCCCTGTTTCTACGTTTGCGCTGCACTCCCGCGCTTGCTTTTAATATTTGATTTCAGTCTGCACGAACGGTCGTATGTACAAGTTCGTGCACTTTGCGTGGGCTTTATAGGTCTGATATTAGAGTTCAATTGCCCCTCGCACGTTCAACACACATTCATTTCGCCGGCTCGTTTCGCCACCCTTGTGAATGCTTTTGTTCGTTTTGCTGTTGCATTATGTTTTCGCTTTTCGTTCTATCTCCCCATTGAGGCGACTCAGCAATTTCTGCTTCCAAGAATTTGGAATCCCCTCAATTCTCACAAAACATCATTATTGATATTCTCGTCCCTAAAGTCGTAGTCACGTTTTCCAGAGTCACATTCTGTCCCTGTAGATTTTGATTATCAAAAATGTTATTCGTATAATAATATTTCAAAAGCGAGGAGAATCGTGGTCTTAATTCTAATATATTTTTACAAATTAAAAATAGCCGACATGTTTCGTCTTCTCAGAAGGCTTCTCAATATTTTCCCTCGCAAGGTTTCCCTTTAATTCCATTTATAATTATACTTCGATGTAAGTAATCTATAAACTATTATTAGAAAGAATATTTCATTACCTATCATTTCCTCTAGGAAAATTAGCAAAAGGATTTCCGTATAGCTGGTGTTGGAATAGAATATTACCAATCATATTTAAAGTACATAGCACAAAGGAAATCATTATTTGGATGATAAACAATTTTCATGAAAAATATTACATGCTGCTAATATTGGTATCACAAAAAAATATTTAAAATGTAAATTGAAAAATATCTACTGAAACCAATATAAAAGTTCTGTAGTAATTGGTGTTAAAAGAGAAAACATTAGGGCGCACCCTGTAACCGTTGCACCCTAGGATAGGCTTATCCTCCACCAAATCCAAAATTCTATACATTCTAATATTTTAAGTAATTAGGTATAAGGTCAAAATACTCGCAACTTCAAGGTAGAATAGTGCACTATTCTACCTTGAATCCATGGATTCGATGTTTTAATGCAATTTACTTGAATGGTATATCTATTTCATATGTAATTTGCGTGCATTATATATTTCTGGGCTTTGTGAGTCAGTGAAATGTATCGTGACCAGGAATACCTTCGTAATGAACTAAGGATGGGCCTGAATATATCACCTTTATTGTGCCGCCATTTGGGCGAACGCATTTCGAGAATGACTTCGTGATTTCGAATATAAGACACGTGAGCCGAGTGAGATTTGTTGTATGTCGTAACATATACTGAATGTTGCCCAACTTCGACAGTTCTTGATATTATAATCTCTCGGTAATATAAGACAATGCAAATTAGAATTAGAGATATACCTAAATTCGAAGATATGACAATTCGGAACGTAGCGTGTCTTTTAGAGCCATTGGATCCGTTTTCTTGATTTCAAGAAATCTTGGAAATCGAGCCTATGCCGTTATGATTTGTTTTTTTTTCTTTAGTGTGCATCTAGTTCATTGACACTCTGTATCTTGTGCACACCGGAATGTGTTATTCAAGGAAGATTATCGACTGAAACGTCTTCTTTTTTACGAGATATGTCGACTGGATGGCAGATCGCACGAAATCCAGTTCTCGGCTTCGCATCGCACATAAACTGAAATATTTTACAGGGGAGCTGCAAGTTCATTTTGCCAGCTCACGCGGTCGGCCACAAATTTAAGA
Source organism: Geostiba sp. GC000077 (assembly GCA_030264215.1). Lineage (NCBI taxonomy): Eukaryota > Metazoa > Arthropoda > Insecta > Coleoptera > Staphylinidae > Geostiba > Geostiba sp. GC000077. The sequence goes on from JARJDQ010022923.1 coordinate 9,758, forward strand.
GCCGCTTCTGATCCTGCTGCTTTAAATTTATCTCCAACTGATATCCGCTGGACTTTGCTCAGGCACCCAAAATAAAACTGCGAGAGATTTGCATTTCGCCATATAAATCACCAAATAAGTGATTTATGCCATAATAAAGGCTTCACAGCCCAAGTAACATATCATGTAATCAAGGTTAGGTCTCATTCCGATTTTTTCTGCGAATTGAGTTATACGATAGTTTTAATAGTATTCATTCATAAGTGCTGGCCATCATTAAACACAGCAAGATGGGGCATTTGCTGGTTTATTCCACATTAAGCCAGTGTCAGATGTAAAGCAGAGAGCACTAAAACACGTTATTACATACATATAAGACATAAGACCAGTCATATCATTTTTGTTCTAATCTGGCCAGCAACGTCAAGATATTGCTTTGGTTAGGTGTTTCTTGAATGAAATAGACGTTTGCTTCGCTAGAGAGTTGTAGAGCATCCTTGACGTTAACATTTACGAGGGAAATAAAAACATACAACATACAACATTAACTTTATTGCATATTACGGATGTGGCAGTGCGCAGTGCATGTGATGAGATGTTCATCCCATCATCCCGAGGCATTGTGTAAAAATGCAACACGCAGAACTGGCTTAACCACAAGATTACTCTATTTTATCCAAGTACTTATTCAAGTGATCAAAGTGCGTCCATCAATTAAGCTCATCTCATTACCTCATTAAACAACATTTATATTTTTATCTGCACTAACCTATATTAGATTAGATGTGTAACATTGTAACATAGGTTAGAATTCTGGAGTGACCTCTCATCAGAACTAGAGATTTTCTTATTATTCTAAGATATGTTGCCATATTTCCAAAACTCTAACCGTCTAACCTTTACCCTCACGTCACGTGAGAATAAAATTAAAAGGGATAAGGTTAAGGTCCACATTAGATCATTCTCGATTCTCAAAGTTTAACTTACGCGGCAGAAGGCTAGTGAGCATGTGGGAGCCTCTGTTGTGTGGCGGCGGGTGTCCATGCCCGTGAAAATGTATCCAGTATATTGACCCCGGGGTCGAGTCGCTCCTCTCGGCGCGCTCTTGCACTCCTTCAGATTCGTATATACGGCCGTAACTTTAGGCTAGATACCACGGGGGCATCCATCGACTGCAGTGCACTTCTGCGCCTCGCGAACACTTACCGGCGTGCAACTCTCCAACTGCCCCCTTCGATAGCGGCGGATTTTTCCTACCTTTCGCAAAACCAGCCACACGGGCGGCCCGAGGGTCTCGGTTTAGTGAGCGCAACGTTTAGGTGCGAATTCTACACTCTACACTCGACACGACGACCCTGTTGGCAGCTTCAGGTGTTCGACTGTGAAAAGAGTGGTTTGATGAGTTGATGTTGCGTTGAGGAGGAGCGGAGGAGAGGTATATTAGGTATGTGTGCCGCGCCGAAAAGGTTTCCGACCGTCGCCGTCGCCGTCGTTTTCTGCTCACGTTCAACGTGCAAATTGTTTTCCCAGTTTCAGTACCTACCTGTACTCACAATACCAAGTCCCCCAAGAGGATATCCAAGTGTGACAGAAATTTTAACAATGTCCAAATTTTGGGGTCCACCTAATATTAAAGTAAGAAGAACCTGTCAAAGTGTATTTTGTAGTGCTCCTACTACTTATGTAGAATTATTGATTGAGAGTTGAGTTTGCAAACACTTGGTATCAATGATTGCTCTGGTTGCACTTGAAACCCACGCAAGGCACTCCTCTGCATAGGAAACGTGGAAACGTGAGGTCTCGTGGCATCGCATTGTGTATTGGTGGTTTCGGTGTTTTGGGCCTCAGGATTGATCTGAGACTGTATCTATTCAGAAACGGTAAAAACACGGAAAGAAGCGCGGAGAATCACACGGAAGTCATTCCCCAGCAATAGGACTTTACAAAAGCAAGTTGACAAAAGTAATTTTCGTAAATGAGAAAATGAGAATGAAAAGAAATCCACCCTCACGGAAATGTCGACTTTTCCATTTGCAGTTAGCAATTCGGGGCTAGTAACAAATTTCGAGAAAATTACATTTCTTATTACTATAAGCTTAAACTTATATGTATTTTCTTTTTGTTTCAGGTGAGGCAAGATCCAAGTCGGAAATGCTACTTTGGAATGTTTGCTGTTAGCGGCAATTTTCTAAGTTTCTAATAGACAATTAGAAGAACATGTTCAAGGAGTGCCACACTGCGCTTCGCTGTAAAGCAAATGGAAATTTAATTAATACATAACGCGTGCAGTTTTCAGTGAACTCGTCACATGTAACAGGAATACACTCTAATGAACAACATGGCGGACATGACGGTACATGCATCATGCCTTCTCCCATAGTCAAAACAATGTCTCACTCATGCCACAATGTTCTTCATAAATTCTTCAATTTTATTACCATCGGCACTCTGCATTTTATTGTCGCAAAACCTGTTGTACAATTTCACACAGGGCACAGCAATAGCAATACATGACTTATTGTGTTAATTAGTAAGGCGTTGATTGACTAATTAATTTACGCGACGCATGCCGCCAGAAATCGACATTTACTTATTTTTATTTCTGGTGCATCGAGAAGTACAAGAACCAATAGAAATACATGTGTAATTTTGCTGGTCATTTTCGCAGCACATGTTTTAATTTAAACTCTTGCTAAACCGTTAAAATAATGTGTGTTGGAGTTCACTTTGGCGGCCATTAAGTTGCAACGCGCGGAAAAGTACGAAACGGTTCCTCATGTTCACCACTTTCGTATTAAAATTAAAATATTGGGGCTGTTGTGTTATGTTAAGGCGGTTGTCTAATCTCGAAACTCTGACTACTTGCTATTGTTGGGAAGAGATTCGAAAAAACGATGAAAGTAGGTAATTTATCATTTCTTTTTCGCCGCCCACTCTGTAACTGAGCGATTTCTAGTGGTGTTTATAACCATAGAAACCGATCAATTGCAAGTAATGGAACACTTGAATCCGTTGCTATAGACCAGGGGTTTTCCGCCAGCTGGAAATAATCCTCCCACAGGGAGCCAGGGGGGTTAATAGACCAGGGAGTTGATTAGCAGTGTGTGCGTTGATGAACTATTTTGGCGATGAATTGATAAAGCGATGAATTGGGTTTGGCTACGAATTGTCATGGCGACGAATTGCATTACGATGAATTCACCGGATACCCATTTTTTCACGATGAAAAATTAGTACTTGCACTTGGTTTGCATTGATTCATACGCGCGCTGTTTGAAAATGAAACAATTCACGAACGATTATTCGTGCGCAATTCTTCCCTTTTTAATGAAAAATCAAATCAGTCAAATACTTTAGATTCAATTCGAAAACACGTTTTACATGTCTAGACAACCACCTTATATACCTTTGCTCTGGTTGAAATTGCTACAATCTGTGGTGGCACCGAGATTCTGAGATGATTGCTTTTTTGTCGATTAATTGAACGCTTGCTTCTTCGAAACCAATCCAATGCATAATTTACTACATTCCATTGCTGCTATTAAACGCAATTCAATTAATGTTTAATTAGCATCATTCTGAATCGATGCCCTTGGAATATGCACAAGTGTGAATAATTTAATTAATCTATATTCGTAATTTATTACGTGTGTCTGGAAAAGGCATTTGTTAGGCAACTTCTTATGCAGCTCTCATTTCGCGCAAGGCATGGAAAAGTTAAAGTTGTGTGAAACTTTTATGTGCATTATTCACCGTTATGATGTTACGATATTTTGCGATATGTGATATTAATCACCTGCGCTTGGGCGCAAGCATTCAATAAAATTAAACTGTACATCGTGTAAGTTACAACTGGCTGTTAACTTCTTGTAGATAACTGTGCAGATTCGTAGTAAACTGACGCACTACTCTCCTGCACACTAAATGATGGCTGTCGTATTCAATACCTATGTGCAATTACAAAAAAGGAATGATTGGTACAAGCCCACACTTGTCGGCCAAGAGAGTATTTCCGATTGTTGATACGGCGTTAAATTTGATACTGTATCGTATGTACGTAAATTGAACAAATTAAAATTAATCAGGTGGAAAATTACATGCTGCATGTAAAACAATGATATGCAAGCATTTATCAATTTATTTGTTATTTCTTTGAATGTCGTAGAGGGTAGAGATAATTTATGTATGAGCAATATTTATTCAACGTCGGAGATGAGGTGAGGTTAGGTTAAGCGAACGCACACAATCAAAAGGAAATCTAGTTGACGTTCTGCCGACAACTATAATTAAGTGTAATCAATGTTGTAATTCGCTATGGCCAAAAGCACCATACGCATTGATGACCACTACGGCGATGCTGCGGTGGAAACGAACTGGCAGGAAGAGGGTAGAATAAAACAAAGACACCGAGGCAAGGCAAGAAGATGGGCAATTTTGTTGTCGTCTGCCACCAATATAAATAATGTCTTTCAAAGCAGTAATTTCCATATGAAATTACAAGTGTGTATTAAATAATTGTAAAGTTTTATACAGTGTGTGCAAAAACGATTGATGCACATTTGCGTCATGTATACTCCTAAAACGCACAAGCACGTAATCAATAAATAACGCGAAAATTTCAAATGTACTTCAATCGTTTTTGCCCACCCTGTATTTGCATATTATAAGCGATTATCTGCAAGGTACTGTTGTTACTGAAATGTTCCGATATTGTACCATAATATATGAAAATCTAGATAAATGCAGTGTCGTAGACGTGTCTACAGTGTATTAATTAGCTTTGACAAAATTCTTCATTAATATTTATGGCTTCATTAAACGGTAACGCATATGCGTCGAAAACTTCGGAGCGGACTGGATACACCTGATTAATAATTTTTTTTTCTCGTTTCGGTGCTGGTCTGCTCGGCATTTGGTTTCACTTGAATCGCGCCTGGTGTCTTTCGGATTTTAATTAAACGATATTCTATTACAACATTTATCTGTTTACCTGGAATAAATTACGCATTATGACTGCCGAGCGATATAGCGCTAATTAATTAATTTTAACTTTCTACGTTGAAACGAACACAAAAGGGACTGATATTTTGCTTTTTTTTCGTTCTGAAGGAAGCGAAATTAACAACAATATGAAACATGTATTATTTTTATGGTCGACAAAACAACGCCTTGGAGGTGAGCCTCCAGTGAATGGTAACCGGTCAATAATTAATATTGGTGATGATCGGAAATTACAGGTTAGCGTTTATCGTTCGTAATTTATGCAGAGTATTTCTCCCCGGAGAGTTGTGAAGAACAAAAAGGCCTACAAGATACAAGGCTGAGTGTTCTGACATTCAATTCATGTCGAGAACATTTATTATCGCCGAAGCAAAAGAGGAATTCTACGACATCCTTGAGTTGATAGTATTGTGAAAATCTATGATGTATAGTAAAATTATTTTAACGTCCGCCCTTCATATTTATCAAGCTACCCATATCTTCACATGTGGAATAAAGACATCAATAATGAGGAAAACTTACTGATTTTAAAATTGATAAATACCTTATTTGAGTTTTTAAACGTTAAAAAAATACTTGTGGAATAAGGAAACCTTGCTAATTAAAAAATAGTTATTTTGATGCAAGGGCATGATGATGATTTTTTTCCGAGCGGCTTAGCACACGACGGAGCGAGGAAAAAAATCAGCACGCCTTGCATCAAAAATAACTATTGTGGAGTTTGTACAAATGTCATGGGTAACGTGATAAAAGTTAAAAACGTTAAAATAATTTCACTATACATGCAACAGTGTTGAATATAGGGAAAATATAGCGGGAGTTTGAGTTTACATTTCAATTAATCCGGTGACTTTCTTGGTCAGAGATAATTCCGACTCTGTTCATAGTTTGGCCTCTCATGCTCTTTAGTGTTTAAATATGATTAAACGCGAGGAATCTGTTTCCTTAAGCTCCGAAAATCGATTCTTCAATTAATGCCTTGGCCCGACACGCCTGACACCATAACAACGAATGCTAGCTATTAATTTATCAACATTCCGTCATTACACGACTTCTCATCACCAATCCAGTTCGTTTTTTAATGCCGTCTTCCCGTTTTCAATCTTCACTATCCACGGATATCTATTGAAATTAAAATCATAACTGGCAGCGATACCATTATGATTATGATGAGGCCGACTACGCAACCAACCGGCCAGCGAGAAAAAGCGTCAGATATTACAAACAATTATGATTTAATATCTCAATAAAAATTCTCATCAACCAACAAGTTGGACTGCGGGCACTGCGGCTACTCCTTTGCTCATAACCGAAGCCATGATGGCTACACTTACGGCGGCGACGATGACTTTAAGCAACTACTTATGCGTTGATAAACGCGGTGCGGAAAGCATGCGGACGGCCGCATTCAATCTGCCCATCATTTGGTGGAAGTTGAGACATGCGGAGACTATTCATCTATCCGCCACCGAGCCCATCGAGACGTCCTCGGGTACCTATTTGATCATTTTACTAGAACGCTGGATGGGCTAATGTCTAATATGCATGCGTGTGCTCGCAGCGATGAAGCTCAAGAAGTGGCTCTACGGAAGCACAGGGAACATTAGCGTTCATTACAATGAGTTGAACGATGTTCGAGCCATTCGAATTTGCTCAGATAAAAATGCTTTAGATGGCGAATGGCAATGGGAATCGTTTATCGGGTCATTCACACATTGATACCATACTACTCAATACTACTGATATTGCCTGCTGCATGGACGTGTAACGAACATGAGGACTTGGGGATATAATAGTTTTTTTTTTTTGCATTTTCTGAAGCTACAACTTATTATTTTATTTATGATAGCTTGGTTCTTCTAGAATCATAAGAGTACAAAAAATAGACGCAGAGTGTGCAGCATAAATTCGATTACAAAAACAGTGAAGATTATAGCATCACAAAATTCATTATAATACCTCAACTCAATACCTGAATGCATCGGTTGATCAGTTTCGGTCATGTTTTATAAATCGTAGACCTAGACGCTATAAAGAATCTATGCCGTGTGCACAATTAGTTTTTCTTTGTGCTTGACACATGAACGGTGAGCTTGAACTTGCGCCTGCCGCGCACAATCCATGCTGTTATTTGTTTTACACGTTTTTAACGGTTATCTTAACATGAGCGAAATGCATACCATACAGGGAATTCAATGTCAAAATGTAAGTATAGTGGAGGCTTCGAATGGAGGCACTTATGTCAGCTATCGCTGTTCTTTTTTTTTTTTTATCTGGTTAGAAAGTCGTTGTCTAGTAACCAACCAAGAACAAAATATTTAAAAAATGATAGTTACAGCGGTCAGAAACGCCTTTATTCGCGTCTTCCACCATATCTACAAAGTGTGTTACAAAGGCTGTTCGCTCTTGTTAGCCTAGGGTGGAAACATGGTGTTTAAACAGCCCGCAGTGATTGTATGCCCGGCATGTGTTCCGTTGTATCCTTGTATGCAAGTTTCCGCCTGAGTACACACGTTTTTTGACCATGTTGTAATTTAACAACAGTCACACAATTCGCAACTTCCCGTTATTTTGTCAACTTCTGACTGAACAATTTTAAGGTTAGACACATTCAATCGAACCGAACGGTTGTCTTGCGGTTCTTGCCATAACTTTGCATAAAACAAAGGTACTTTACAAGGTCCGGCGGGCGGAAAATACAAAGAATATTGGAGGGAACTTTGTTTCAAAATAATCTTGAAATTCAAGCTTTTTTCAAATGTTTGTGACGAGATCAAGAAAAGAAGTGGCAAATTAAGTCTTAGAGACACTTTTCGAGATTGAGATCAGTTCAGTTAAGATTTTGCAAGATCAATATCGAACGATTGATTTCTTGAAATCTTGGCATTTAAACATTTTCATTTTCGGTGATAGGAAGGAAAGAAAATAGAAAAATATTATACAGGATAACAAGACTTCTTCTTCTTGTTCACAACCCATGATGTCACTTGTTTCACTATCACTTTCCATATTACTTTCCATATTCCATACTACGTGATTACAATTTACATTCTACTCTTTGATTGAAAGCACTTGAAATAGACCGGTCGCCAGTAACAGATTTTTCGCCGTGATTTGCTCCAGTATGCCTCGTGGGGTATATTGATGTATGGAAATTATGACGATAATAAGCTATACTATATAAATGAATCATTGCGGGTTCTTCATATACAGGATGTCCCTGCAAAACTGGATTCTTCGATTTTGGGTAGAAAAATAAATAATTTCTAAAAACCATCTACACAAAAGTTGTTCAAAATTGAAATCTCCACAACCCTATAATATTTTCAAGAATACAACAGAGTGTTGCACTAAGAAGATACGGCCAAACATATTTGGCCGTATCTTTTTAGTGCAACACTCTGTACACTTGAAGATTTC
>JARJDQ010022936.1:0-10654 GCA_030264215.1 Geostiba sp. GC000077
AAGGGACGAACGGAGCATGACCACTCTGCTTCGACAGTACAAGTACTTAACTTAAACTTAACTTAAACCTACGTGTCTCTGCCCGCGCCCGGACACAAGAAGGGCAGAACCCCGAACAATATTCTTTTAATTAATTTTTAATATTGCAATTAATCAACAATAGCTCAACATAGGGACATGCTATAATTTGTAAGTAATTATTTGAAATTTCTAGAATATTAATCCGTGGTATCGTTTTGTCGTATAGGATTGTTCGTAATATCTTGTCTTTTCGGTGTTTCCTCGCCTGCCATTGGCCAACACATAGCAGAGGGGACCGCGTCGAGCATGTCGATCAGCTGGTATCGAGGCCTCTTAATATCAAGCTTAAATAAAAGCAAAATATAATAAATACTTGCTTTCAAATTGGAAGACGTTGGTGTTTTGGCGATAGCCAGCGCCACCTAGTGTTAAAAACAGTAACTTTCATTTTCTTCCCGTATATTTGAGATTTTGAGATGGCTAATAGGTGAGTGAAGGGAACAATTTACTTGCCGCCCTAGGGCGTTAAAAGTTCATTTACCGCATGCAAGATAAGGTGGCCTCAAAGAAATTTAATATATTTGAGATTTGACAAATTTTGGTGGAGGCGCCGCGCCTCCACCAAATGTTTTGCCTGTATCAGTCACGCTTACTCTTTGCCTTGACAAGCGACAAGCGCGCGATTATCGCGCAGCGGCGGCGTGGCGGCAGTGTGCCAGTAGGCGGCCGGCCGGTGCACGAGTCGTGCGCGCTCATCCTCCGTCCCGCATCGCCCGCCTTGGATTTTCCGGATCATCCACATTCACACATTTTCCGTCGACGCAGACGCATCAACAACGCGGCCGCGGCGTGATTTCATTTTTTGCGATTTCACATACTTAAAAAAACCGGCACACAACAAAAAGTACAATGAATTAATTAATGCGATGCAAACACAATTAAACATTCAACAATCACAACATCACAAGTGATCAGAGATTAGACAGGTGACTAAATTTCACATTAAACTTAATTCATATTAACATCATTAACTTTTCTTTGGTTTCGTTTTTTGAATTTAGTGCTGTTTTTGGGTTTTAGGGTGTTCATAGAATTATTAGTGGTAGTTTAATCTGGAATAATCCTTTATGTAATTTTAGAAACTTGTAGAAATGTTGAAATGTTGAAAAGTAATATTTGTGTTGTTATAATCTCTCCTCTATATATAGACGCGAAGAAGTAATCTAGTATTTTTCTCTTTTGTTTTCTCTCCGTGTGTTTGTTGCCCTGCCCACCCACCCTCTTGCTGCGAATGACGCTGCTTCATCACCACCACAAAAAAAATAAAAAATAAAAAAAAAACAATACTACACCGCACGTATGCGCGCATGCTGCTGCTGCTGCAACTGCAACTGCAACTGCAGTCCGTCTGGGGTGGCGTAGTTCCGGATGAATCATCAGGTCATTGAATTGGAATCTGTGCCTTCACCCGATCCATTCAACAACTCGACAGAACTCCATCCCCCTGCAGGTATTACCTACCGTACTATACTTGGAATCGTACATTTCTTCTTTTTATACATTTTTTGAACTAAACACTATTAACACATTTTATTATTAATTTTTACGTGGAGCATGAAGAGTTGTTTTTTTTTCTGTACTGGTTGCATGATACTCATGACATTGATGACGAATAATCGATGCTTTTGTCACCATTGTACATATCGAAATGTGACCTTTTATTGCCTAGATATTTTTAGCATTTTAAATATTAAAGTGTGATGATGATGACATGTGCAAATAGTAATAGTTTTTAATTAGACTAAGTGCACACTGCACAGTCCTTTTGCCCTCCTTTTACGACTATTTTACCGTACTTTAAAAGCTTTAATATTTCACATTCAACTTTTGGATTTTACGGATGCGTCGGAAGCGACCTTCGTAATTAGGTTGGTTGCTTCTCTAAATATCAGCGAGTGTCCTAATATCATAATGTCAGGGTGCTCACGGCGCTGAATTTTTCCTATGGAACTGGAAGTCGGTCATGTAATAAATTGAAGGGATAGGTAGGGGAAAGTCGCGTAAATCGTACCTCTTTTTTCAAAACTGTTCTGAAGGATTGGAACATACAAGTAATAATTTTTCCTTTTAGCAATTTACTGAAATTTATGACCATTTTTCCTTTGGAGGGACGATTTACGCAACTTTCCCCTAATAAGACTCGACAGCTATGCATGTATAATCGGTGCGTGGAAAATACACCACCTGCACAAACAGCATACAGTGACACAACGCGACGTCATCAACAGTCGCAGCCGATAAATCGCACAATCACACACAATGTGATGTTTTTAGTCGTTAGGTACCTTACTATTGATCTGAGCATAAAATACAAATCGGCTCTTCTTTGGTCAATGAAAGTTTAAAGCGCATGCGCGCATACTTAATCGCGCCATTCGCCATAGTGACAATTAATATTAGACGAAGTGCGCTCTGCAGGTCTCAAACATTTTGAGCGTTGATCACAGTTGTTCACCATCGTATAGAAATTGAAATACTACCTGTGAACTGTGGGTAATTGTGATATACGATATATTTAAGTACATTATCGAACGCTTATCGATCTCCCCCTCTTGTATTGTCAATGTGTTGTATCGAGTTTCGAGTCACCTGCAATGCACACAAACCTTTCACGTTCTTTGTTATACGTTTTGTATAACAAATAGTATTTTTGTATTTTCGATAAAACGCATTTTTATTCAGCCCGGCACCTCCACCATTAACTTAAAATTGAAACAGAATTCATTGCGTTTACTGTTGCTTGAGATAGTGACGTCTTATATGTGCTCTAGTGGAGGTGATCCATGCGACATTAAAAATGCATCGTCGTCTCGTCGATAATGCCCTCAATGTTTTTAATACGCGCCATCGCCAGTTTGAATCGTCCACGTGTTGCACTACATTTTGCCTGCAAGTCTGTAACATTGCTATCGATTTCGATGTACAAACGCACAAAAACTGAAAAAGAAAACAATTCAGTTGTTTTGGTTAGCTCTCGTGCAATGTTGGTTGCATATGTAAAAGGTGACGATGAATTTTTCAAGGATTAGGAGCTGGGAACTCTAGTTCTTGACATCAACATCATGAATCATGACTAACGAAAAATTGCGAAATCAATTATTACACAAAACACGAAAAGTGCTTTGTTCAATTGAACAATGTAAGAATGAAAGAATGTTTTTCGAACGCACGCATGCGTACACAGGCGTCCATATCACGCAGTCAACATTCACATCACGGCGCTGAAAATCGATGCCGGCTTTTCCGTCCGCCGAGTGCAAAACCGGCCACGCAGCCATCCTCAGAACCCCCAAGCTTAGCCCTAGTCCCCCCTCAGATAGACAACACCCCTTTCCTTGAAAAAGCACAGCCACCAGTCCACACTGTGCGCGTTTGATTAACTTTGATTAACCAGCAACATATGCGTCGTACATACGGAAATAAAATGTGACCTACTTGCGCTGTTGTCATCGGCTCGTCGGCATCCCCAATGAATAGAATGCATTTTTATAACAATTTCTATCAGGTGTTGCGCGGCCGGCTTTCGGTGGCAGGTTGTAAGTTTCCTTTTCTTTTTCACTTCTTTCACTGCTCTTTTCTATAGCATGTTGTTGATACACTTTTCGCATTTTTATGTTTTTATTTGTTGGCAATCTGTTGTAATGTCTTGTGTTTTGCAGTGGACGAAGATGGGCCGTCGGTATCATCGGCGGCGCGAGGCGGACCATCGGCGGCGGGCGAAAATCGGGTAATCTTCATCAACAAGATCCAAATCCAGCCGGGCGTTAAATTTATGAACAATCGTGTGTCAACAGCCAAATATAGGTAATGCCTCAACAGTTAGTATTACAAGGTCATTAGACCAATGGTATCATCTTTTTTTTTTTTTGTTGCAGTGTAATACGCTTTATACCTCTGTTCCTCTTCGAGCAATTCCGACGATGGGCGAATATCTTTTTCCTCATGATCGCCCTCCTTCAACAAATACCGGATGTGTCTCCCACCGGACGCTTCACCACCCTGGTGCCCTTGGTCTTCATCCTCGCCGTCTCGGCGATCAAGGAAATCATTGAAGACATTGTCAGTACAGCTGCACATTTAAAGCAAACAAAATAATAACATTGCCTTTGCAGAAGCGGCATCGAGCTGATGATGAGACAAACCATCGCAAAGTGGAGGTATTGCGCGGGGACGCGTGGATTTGGGTGAAGTGGATGCACGTTGTCGTCGGGGACATCGTCAAGGTCAAGAACAACAACTTTTTCCCCGCTGACTTAGTGATGATATCCAGCAGGTATGCAAACGTTCAATTTTCAGTTGCACCTTTTAATTTGGATGTAGTGAGCCCCAGGGAATGGGTTTCATCGAAACTGCGAACCTTGATGGAGAGACGAATCTGAAAATTCGCCAAGCCCTGCCTAGCACTGCTGGCTACACTGCCATCTTTGATCTGGCGCAGTTCTCCGGGGCGATTGAATGCGAACCGCCCAATAAGCATCTGTATGAGTTCTTTGGCGTACTTAAGGAATCCGGCAAACCGTACGTTCTTTTTGTGCTTAATTTGTTAGGAGACTATATTTTGTATTTTGTCACCACTCACTAGACCAATGCCCCTGGGTCCGGATCAGATTCTCCTGCGTGGCGCCATGTTGCGCAATACCTCATGGGTGTTCGGCATCGTCATCTACACCGGGCACGAGACCAAACTCATGCACAACTCGACGAAGGCGCCGCTTAAGCGCTCCAGCGTTGATAAGCTGACGAATGTGCAGATTCTGCTGCTCTTTGGCATCTTGCTGGTGATGTGCTTGATCTGCGCCGTGTTCAATGAGATCTGGACAGCGAACCACTCGTCGGTCGATTGGTACATTGGCCTGAAGAACATCTCGCAGAACTTTGCGTATAATCTTCTCACGTTTGTTATTTTGTTCAATAATTTGATTCCGATCTCGTTGCAAGTGACGTTGGAGGTCGTCCGTTTCATACAGGTTAGTTTCGAGTGTAACTGTGTAACGTATACGTTTTCACCGACTTTGGCATTTTGTTCTGCGCGTAGGCAATTTTTATCAACATGGACAAGGAGATGTACTATGAGGAGACGGATACGCCAGCAATGGCGCGCACCTCTAACCTGAACGAAGAGCTCGGCCAAGTGAAGTACATCTTTTCGGATAAGACAGGTACTCTAACACGAAATGTAATGGAGTTTAAGAGATGCGCCGTTGGTGAGGAAACGTACACATTGCGGAGTGACGAGAGCGAGGTGCCGGTGCTCGTGCAGCACATCAATGAGGGTCATGCGAATGCCGAGTTACTTAAGGAGCTGCTCGTCCTGCTGGCGGTGTGCCACACTGTGATTCCGGAGAAGATGGAGGACGATTCGATTGTGTATCACGCGGCGTCGCCGGATGAGCGCGCGTTAGTTTACGGCGCCAGTCGCTTTGGTTACAAGTTCCTCAGTCGCACGCCAAATTACGTTGAGATCAGCGCGTTCGGCGAGCTGGAACGCTACGACATCCTCCATGTGTTAGAGTTTACGTCGACAAGGAAACGTATGTCGGTGATTGTACGCGATCCACAGGGACGCTTGCGGTTGTTCTGCAAGGGTGCGGATACAGTCATCTACGATCGCCTTGCAGTCAGCGACGAGACGTACAAGGAGATATTGCTGCAGCACTTGGAAGGCTTTGCGACTGAAGGCCTTCGGACGCTCTGCTGTGCAGTGTCGGACCTGGACGAAGACATGTATCAGAAGTGGAGTGTCAAATATCAGGAGGCATCGTGCGCGATGCAAGGTCGCGAGGAAAAAGTCGATTTGGTGGAGAACGAGATCGAGCTGGGATTGAAGCTGATTGGTGCCACTGCTATTGAGGATAAGCTGCAGGACGGTGTGCCGGAGACGATAGCAAAGCTACTGCAGGCGGATATTAACGTGTGGGTGTTGACGGGGGACAAGCAAGAAACTGCCATTAACATTGGATATTCCTCGCGGCTCATCGTGCAGGGCGCGCAGATGATTATACTGAACGAGAGCAGTCTGGATGCGGCGCGAGAGGCCGTCCTTCGCCACCACATGGACCTCGGCGATAACCTCTGCAAGCAGAACGACATCGCGCTGATCATCGACGGCAAGACGCTGAACTACACGCTCAACTGCGAGCTGCGCACGGATTTCATCAAGCTGTGCGTCTCCTGCAAGGTAGTGATCTGCTGCCGCGTGTCCCCGCTGCAAAAGGCCGAAGTCGTCGAATATGTCACCAAGTTCACCAAGAGCGTGACGCTGGCGATCGGCGACGGCGCCAATGACGTCGCGATGATACAGAAAGCCCACGTCGGCGTGGGTATCTCCGGCGTGGAGGGTCTGCAGGCTGCGTGCGCGTCCGATTACAGCATCGCGCAGTTCCGCTTCCTGCTCCGCCTACTGTTGGTGCACGGCGCGTGGAACTACACGCGCATGTGCAAGCTGATCCTCTACAGCTTTTACAAGAACATCTGTCTCTACGTGATTGAGCTGTGGTTCGCGATCTACTCCGGCTGGTCCGGGCAGATCCTCTTCGAGCGCTGGTCCATCGGCTTGTACAACGTATTCTTTACAGCGCTGCCGCCGCTGGCGATGGGCCTCTTCGATAAGGCGTGCAGCGCCGACATCATGCTAAAACATCCCAGCCTCTACAAACCCTCGCAGAATGGATATCTCTTCAATGTGAAGGTCTTTTGGATCTGGGTGCTGAATGGTATGCTGCACTCCGCCATCTTGTTTTGGATGCCGCTGCTCTTGTGCGAGCACGATATCGTGTGGATGAACGGCAAGGATGGGGGATACCTCGTTTTAGGCAATTTTGTTTATACTGTAAGTTTGCACACACCATGTATAACCTCAATTTAAAACTTACACTTAACTTTGTGTTTGCAGTTTGTTGTTGTTACTGTGTGTTTGAAAGCTGGACTTGTGACCAATTCCTGGGTGTGGCCCACGCATTGCGCAATTTGGGGTTCGATCGCCCTTTGGTTTATCTTTATCATCGTTTACAGGTATTGTAACCATGCAAAATAACCTGTAAAGTGCAAACGATACCGAAACGAAACTAATCTCAACAAATGCCTCGATATTACAGTAATGTTTGGCCTCTTTTGCCAATCGGCAGTGTGATGACCGGAATGTACATTCTGATCTTCTCATCGGCCGTGTTTTGGCTCGGATTTATTCTGATACCACTCATTGCAATCATACCTGATTTTGCTGTTAAAGTGTAAGTATTCAAGCCTCCTCTCTCCCTATCCAAAAGCAAGCCTCTCCGCTTCTTCTTCTTTCAGCGTGCTGCAAAGAAAGTGTTCCCAGGGTTACTTTACCCTTCATCCCGGTTTCTTCGATCGCATATGTGTCCCTCGTGCCTATTCCTATACCAACTGTATCCACTATGCCTATACCCACTGTATCAAACGTAAATACAATCCTCCCAGCCTTGTTAGCAACAAGTACCTCTATTATACTTGGTTTGTCATTTCCAGGATATACGGAAGCATCCGGAAGTCAACAGCGGACGTCCTAAGAGAAAACGAAATCAAGCACATGGATGATTCCATTGATTTGAGCCGCGACTCGAAGAACTCGTAAGTGAACTTTATGATTTACTCCCCGTCCACATAATTTTAATTAACCGCTTGTTTTTTGCTACCGAATTGACAAATTGGAGTATTTTTGGCAACATTCCTGCATGACTAATCAGTCATTATTGTAGAGTGCCTCCTTAGGTCTTTTTGAAAATGATTTTTGTAACCTCGATCGATCCCAGTAGTGTTTTCTGGCATGGCTTGACTATATTAGCGCATGCTTACTTTCGTTTCTAGATGTGATACTGTACTGTACGAGTTTTGCTAATTGAAGCAATGCGCAGCGGTGGTTTGGAGTGTTCGTTGATTGCAATGCAATTCGTTGTTTGGCACACGGTCTTTTGTCCTGTCTGTGTTGTAAAGAAACTTAAACCTAGTGAGAAATGAGGAGAATTTACCACACGAAAAACCAATGTTTTGAGCAAAGAAACAGACATGGATCAGTTATGAGTTATGAGTTATAAGCTTTGAGTTTTGATATTCCATTGAAAGAACACTCACAATATTTGCAAATACATTTTAAATTTGTTAGTTTTTGTACAGTGCGCAGTTGATGATCAATGGCATATGCTTTGTTTTCGATTCTTTTTCTCTTTTTTCCGACTTTAGTTATGGAAGCGTGATTGGCCTTAAATGGGTGCCGGCCAAAAACGTCATCACGCCCACCGCTCCGTACGCATGAAAGCGATTTAACACGCACGATCAGACGGACAACCTGAATGTTGTTTTTCGTCCATTCACGTTATAGACGATGGACATTTAACGACTTGTGATAATATGCAATAAATTCTACTACGCATCGTTTAGAGGTTTAGACCCATTCCAGAAACTAGACAGAACGCACAAACCAAGTAGAAGATGAGTTGTTCTACATTAGGTGTTCCTGAATATTTAGCATAGAAGAGTAGCGCACTCTTCGATGTATTGTGATAGATAAAAAATTAGTTATACAGGGTGTGTAATATTTCACGATCTTTTGGTAAATGACAGCTACCCAAGTCCTATGGATAGTTATAAAAACTAAACCTAAAATAATTGATTAAAGAAACGACACGCACAAAGTAAAAACGCATCAATTGTCGATATTGTAACTCAAAATCAAATCTTAGGGACCACATGCAAATTGCAACATTGCAAAACTATGGTTAAGTATACAAAGTACAAGAAACAAAGCACAAATGGAATACTTAATCTTTTTGTACTCATGTATTTTTTAAAATTGCATTTGATGATGTTAAATTGTTAAAGTTTTTAGACGATTAGGGAGCAATTGTAATGCAGGCTTTTATGTTCTCGAATATTTGTGATTTAAGTTGCATTTTCCAGTAAATGATGATTAATTGAATTAACTGCCTAGTCAATACCTTTTATTGCTAAGTGCTAAGCTAATCTATTAACAAACCCATGCCAATTACCAGCAGCAAAGCATCCGAATTCTCATTTTTGATTTGTGTCTCGATGGTATTGTATTAATGTCTCGTTGTTTTTGCAAGACCAATGCATGCTCTGGAGAGATTCGCAATTTGTAAGTATCATTGGTTTTCCTTCCGTTTACTTTACCCTTAATTAAGTTAGTCTTGACTCTTGAGTGTTGACTTGCATTGCGTTTTGTGCTCGTTACTGGGGCAAACACAAAATCGCACCCAGTACTATAGTACTAGCACTAGCTGCACGTAGATACACGATAATAATGTTCTTAACACGACATTACGATGAATTCAGAATTAGTAGCAAATTCATCCGCCACTCATTTTACACGTTGACAACACGCTTTGTAATTGTAACAGATATAACACAACACACAGCACACAACACTAATCGTGCATTTTTTCTAAGAATTTTATAGTACATGTAGTTTTATAATAGCTATCGATTGAGGTTAGAATTGTTGGAAGTAACGTGGAAAAGATGTACGATTGATTGGCTTGCCTTGGTGTGGAATGCCTTGAAATGCACGCTTGCGTCTACTTTGCCAAATCTACTTGCAAAATGCAAGAACGGAAAACCCGCCTTCGTGATGCCGCCACACCCCCCTCAGTAGTGTACATTGCAAATCGATGCGCTGTAACCGCTGCTCCCCCTTCTAACAGCCAACAGTTGGAATCGCCGACGTCGAGGCTGTCTGAGACTGCTCGCCTGCTGAAGAACGTCCGCAGCGTGTTCTCGCGGCGCACGCACACGCGCGTCGACATGGAGCTGTCGCGTAAGTACAGCTTACTTCGCCGCCCCCAACACCACCGACATCTTTCACATGCAACCAACCATCCTTTCGAGGTGATTTGGGCGCACAGCGCGAGCTTTAACATAAAATTTTATCAGGATTTCATGATTATCATCGCACATTCACAGATGGATATGAATATAATTATAATTAGACTCACTTAGTGCCAATGTGTGTTAATGCTGTAAAGAGTGTAAATACTAAAGATCCTGTATATTTTTGTGCAATTCGCGCTTAGATTTATGTTAATGTTCTACTTCTGTGCATATTTAGACGGGTTTGCGTTCTCGCAAGAAGAAGGCGGCTCCGTCTCCCAGGCGGACGTGATACGCGCTTATGACACCAACATCCCCAAGCCGGCCGGAAACTAAACATGCCGCTTCCCGTCGACTTGGTCTTCGTCCTTCGTCTTTGGTGCTCGATTTCCCCAAACTGCAACTGCTGGCGCACTGGCGCGGGATTCTGGAGTCTGGATGGTAAAGTATATTCTAACCATGCGCCACCTTGTCCTTGACCCAAGAAATATTTTCTTAACATGGAACTTCTTCGCAAAGTCGTGAAGCAGAGCATATTTTTGATGGCTAACGAATATGATATGGATGTGAATATGATATGTAACAATGTGTCAAATATTACAATCTTATGTACATAAAAACTACAAAGAAAACTACCTAATGCTAAGTGTAAGTATAAGCTGCACCTAAACACGAATCTAATTTCTGTCTCGACCGGAGGAAACGTAGTTGCACGTAAAAGGTAAAA
>JARJDQ010022945.1:0-12273 GCA_030264215.1 Geostiba sp. GC000077
CTCCAGACGATACCCATATTGAAAATCAGTATTGCTACAAGATCTAAAGAAATATCGCTTCAATAAACTGAAAATATTTCAAATTCAATTCTTGTTATTATTGAATTATTTATTTTGTAAAGTTGACTGTATTGAAAATATGAATTTTAATATTAAATATTAAAGTAAAATATTGTACAATATATAATATGCAATATTGCATTTTCAGTTGCAATTGTGCTACAAAATGTATAAATCGATGCAATGCACTGGTTTCCAATAATGCCATGCAATCTAATCGCCCAAATACCGCAATTGGGCAATGTCAATCAATATTTAATCAGCGACACATTCACGTGAATCAACGAATTAAAAATTCATTACAACACGATGGCCAGTGTATTCCCAAAACAGAGTTGCATTATCTTTTTAATTACCTATTCGCCGTACTAACTCCCTGGGTACATTGCATAAAGCGAATGTCGGAATTAAATTAATACGGTTGCATTAATCTTCGTTCGTCAGCGCGGTAATCGAAGTTGAACAGGAGACGAGCGGACGTGGGGGTGGGGGACAGAACGCAAAGTTTGCGCTGCGTCAAGTTTGATCTTTGATTCGTTTGGCTTCTTTGGAGTTGACTTTTTGATTGCCTGTCCACGAACCGCACGAAGCAATGGGATACCTATCACACAATACTGCGCGTGCAATCAATTTAAACTCGGATGTCACGTCGCTCGTGGCATTGAAAGCAAATCCATCTGCGAAGGCGATACAATGACGCATAACAATTTGCTTGTTCAATAGCTCAAAATTCGCGGATGCAGGTAATGATGAAAAATTTCGTAATCGACCAGTATAGATATACTTCCGACAAAAGGGGGGAGTTTATCGACCCATGCCAGCGGAATGGCGAAACGTAATCTTCCATTTCATTAGCAAATATTTACTTTGCGTGCGGGATTTTATTAGAAATCAGATGGGCTGCCCGCGTGACAGACATATCATAATGTTCGATATTCGATGAAATGTCAGCGGCACAATGTTCAGCGGCTTTTCGATGCGCGCCGCGTAGGGTAACAATGTTTGATTAGTGCGCACATGCGACACGAATAATTAAATGTATTTGCCAGGGTTAAACCTTAAACTAGTTTGCTGCATGCCTCATCTTGGCATAATAAACTGCAGCACGCGTTAACGTTGCTTAACTCACTATAATGGTAGCATCTTGGGGGTGTAAATAATGATCTCGTTAGGACAAGGTGCAGAAAATTTATTTACCCAAAGCCTCCAGCGAGGTAACTTTTAATAATAATTCGCGTGCGCTGCGTCTCAGCCTCAACGTTCGCATTCGCGTTGGCCTTTTTACTCTGCGGGTGGATTCTTCGCATTTTCACTTTTCTACAATTATGTCTTTAAGGTGGTTGTCAAGAAAACATCCACAAGAGCTGTTTTCATGTTTTCAAGTCCAAAGTATTTGGCCGATTACGAGGTTCAAAGCCTAATTTGACTATGATCTCGTTTAAATATCAAGTTGAAATTTGGCACAAAGGTTCTACAGTGTAATACAATGATAGAGTTTGATTTTGGAAGGAATTGCTTCAATAAGTTCAGAGAGATTACGATTTTATTATTTCATTCTTTCGGCGCCTCCACCAAAATTTTACGGACGTGTGATACATTTGCTGATTACGTAATGAAATTGTAAACATTTTGAACATGCAATAGCATAGTAGGAAAAGGCTTGAAATTTAGCAAGTTACCAGGGTGAAAATTTCATTTCACATTATGAAAGTTTATGGGTTATTGCTCATTGAAAATTGACAATTAACATTACAATGATGCAAATTTCATAATTGTTGTTGTTCCCATTTTTAAGTAATTGGGAGTTTAGTAAAAATAATTGCGTTTTTCATTGAAAAAGCTAGAAGAAGTGATCCACATTTTTATATTCTATAATTACATTTATATTCTATAATGTAATAAAATGATAGAGTTTGATTTTGGAAGTGATTGAACCAGTAATTCCAGAGAAATCCAGCTTTAAATATTTAATTCTTTTTTTTTTGTTAACTTTCATAATTTTTCCATTGTTCGCAAGAATATCTGGAATCAGAGTCTCGATTTTAGACAGCAGCCTGAATCTTTTCTTCTTATTTCCGCCCTGTTCTTTTTTCTTGCACGCATAGGTGAAGGTGAGTTTTAAGCCGACGATAATTTCAAATATGTAAGACAATGATTATTACTGCGGGGCTGAGGTATTTACATTAACTGCACCGTAGGAGAGCGCCCTGTGGGGGGGCGGCGAGGGCACCGTTTGTAATTCATTATTCCCAGCTGGCCACTTTTTGCGCGCGCAAACTCGGCGCGAGTTTTCGTCATGGCAGGAGTCCCAGAGTCGTCACGGAGGGTGTTTTGCAAACGCTCTGCTTGTGTTTTTCTCTTTGCGCACGCATACATACTAGTGATACATGTGCGTTCCTGACGCACTTTTTTTTTTTCACGCTTTTTGCCTCCTACTGCGTGACGCTGGTGGAGGAGCATGGATACGGTATGGCGTCGAATGTCTAGGGAATATGTTGAATTTTATCTCGCTGCTTACCGTAAATTTTTATGAATTTTTCATGGAAAGGTGCGAGGATATTTATATTCAGCAAGTACAAAAATCATCAGGCATTACACCCACAACTCGAGCATGAAGTGCGATAGCAGCATTGAATCATCAAAACGAAGCGCGGTTTGATCCACGAGGCGTCTATTTTAAGATATTTTATTGGCCTATCGCGGTTCACGGTGGTAGCGTATTTACGATTAAGTGGAAAATATGGAAAATTATTTTACTACCCTTGGCTATTAGTATGCCGGTCGGTGTGCGTTTTACTCGATATTTGGCTTTACGGCATTACATTCTCATTCATACTGGTTTGCGCTCTGCGGCTGGCCTGCTACTTTCGCGCATATTTTCGGTGTGTACACCGCCACATTTGGTGGCAGCCCCTTCCGAATCATACTAAGTGACTGCAATAACAGTTACATTACCTACATTAAATTTTCAAAAGCCGCACGGCATTAAAACCAACTCGCAAGCTTCGTGCCAAATATCCCACTCTCCCTCTCTCTCTCTGCGCGCGCTTGCGTTGACTTTTAATTATACAAAGCAATTGATTGTTTAATTCAATTAGCCAAAGTTAAAACTAATTCCGGTCGCGCTCGCGGATCCTAATGAAATGAACATTGCGCAATTAACAACGCACGCAAGTTATTTCTATCAGAGATTGATTGCGCCATGAGTTTTGTGTCGCATTCATTGAAACGCGCAAAGTTTTCCTCCCCCAAATTTTAAACACTGTTGAAAGGGTCGGGGCTCATTGAATCGACACAATAAAGAAAAATGAACACTGAGATCCCCTTTTTCGTGCTGACCTCGCATTTTCTTCCCTTTTTGTGCGCAAAAATGTCGATCGTTAAACGTGATCCACCCTTCAATGGGCGCGCATCTTCACAACGAGGAATAGGTGTTTATTAAAAAATATCTGAATAAAAATTTGTCGCATCAATTTCTATTCAAAGCGAGTTTCAAGCCCATTAACTTCAAAGCGCGCGACAACGGAGTCAGTGCATTCAAGTAATTTGGGGGTGATTTCGCTGCATGACGCCCGACAATTCTTTGTGCGACAGCGTCACAAAGAAATATGTTTCATTAATATCTTGGATTTTAATAAAAAAATGTCAAATATTTTCCGAGACTTCTCACCCGACATAACCTGAGCTGGGTTTTTTTCCCACAGACTTTTATCACTCCTAAGCCCGATTATATTGGAGTCTAGACAATAATCCATATAGTCCATAACTTGGTATTTATTGCAAACATCTCAGCAAATTATATTTCTGTTTTCGCAGACAGATTGTGCTCTAGCACAAAAGGAGAAGAGCGAGGAAAAAGTCAAACGATTTGATCGTTGATTGTAAATCATAGTTATTTCTATTTTTATCCTGTTGAGGATTTGAAGTTTGCCTACGAAAGCTTTTTGTTTACGACCAAAATACAAAAACAACCCTTCAAAATCGAACAAAATAAATTTAAGATATTTATGCCTGATGAGAATCCTTAGTAAATTCGAAGAAGTCGAGTTTATTCGTTCGTGTAATTCTGATGGCTGTAAGTGCATTTAATGAACAATAGATTCTCACATATACCCCTCGTGCACACAAAGCAGGTGCAGGAAAGTCAAGTTAACCAAAGTGCAACCAGGCATGACAGCCACACTGCGCCTGGCGCCTCCACCACCGTCAAGTAGAAAAAATAAAAGGCACGTAATCAAGCGACATTGTGTAATCGCCGCGTGTGCAGCGAACAATATAAACCGGACGACTTGTAATGGCATTTAACTAGAAGCTTACTTCTACTCCTGCGAGCCGCGCGCCCCTCTCAGCGCCTAGCTTTAGCCACGTCGTGAAGGGCTGTTAAATTTGTTATCCGGCGGCGTCGAAAACCTCTTTTGCTCGGTGGCGCGCGGCCGTTCGTCGTACGCAGTTATTTCTATTACGGCGTAAATGGCCGTGAGAGGCTTTAGAAAGCGCACGGCGATGGGAGCGGAGCGTTTGATGCTTTTGAGATATTCGCCCGCCGCCCCATACGGATCGCAATGCATGTTAATGTCCACGGCTGTAAATCGTAATGCGCGGCGCCGTTTAAAATTTATTGGCAACAAAAGCAAAGCAAACGTCAAAGCAGCACATTCCGGACGCCGGAATAAAACGTCAAGTACCCAGCAAGATGAATATGTCAGCCACACAGCGTGTGTGCTGTGTGAAATTTCACACCTAAGTGTGAGCTCTATTTGCTGAGGAAAAAATAAAAATACACACTCTAATCAAATCAATCCCCCTCGTACATGTGCGACGGAGTATGAATGAATCGCGACATTGAATTTAATTACAATTCTTATCTCTTCTCACTTGGCACTGGATGGGGATGTGAAAGAGGAAACTCTTATCGAAATATATGACCTGTCATGCTGTGGTGCCGGCGCGGCGTTCAAACGCACAAAGACACGCAAAATTACGTTTTTTCTTTGTTTTTAGCGCGACAAAAAAAAAAGCCCCGCAAAATAATGTAATCCGAAAGATTACATGCGATTGTACGTGTTCATGATCATCGTGCACAAAGCAAATGGTAAATTAGATCCACTGCTGGTGATGTAACAATAATGGGAGAAAAAAAAGGTTCCTTTCTTTTCACTGGGGCGCACTGCGTGTGCGCACGCGGTGTCTGAGTTCTGGTATTCAACAGTTTTGTTTGGGCATAATTTGTTAGGCTTGTCACGACCATTGTAACTGCGAATGTACGTGTAAAAGATATATGTGAAAATTATTAGGCCATTTCATATCTAGACCTTTTTGCGTACGCGCCGCGCGCACACAGTCCAAGACAGACGCTTTTGATGTTTCGTTTGGTGGTGAATGCGCCGGGCACAGTGCGCGCTGCCGACACGTCCAGCGATACTGGACCCGCAAACCCACACTAGCTGTTTGTTCATCGCGTCGATCCAGTGATGTTTTGTGTTCGGGTTTATTTTGCATTCGCCCGGTTTTAGGTTTATTACTCGATTAGCGTGATGCCCCCGTCGTTGCAAGGATGAATATGGCCGGATGGCAGCAGTAAGACGAGCCGGCCCTCGGTTGTTTATCGCCGCACGTAAAAAGGAAACTCGATTATATTATATTACGCCATTGCCAATATAATATCGACAAAACCGGAGAGAATTTTGCAGGAACCGCAAAATTATTCTGCGCTCTCCAGGAAAAAGCGTATTATGGCCAATGAGCGACTAGGCAACAAAAAAATAAAATTACCTGCAGTGTGGCTGGTGTTGTTGCCTTGTCATCCAACTGTCTTTGAAGATAAAGGCATGGATTTTATGCTTTTATTTTTCAGCCTGCGAGATAATCATGTAAATTCAGTGCGAGAACAAGCAAACTTGCGTAAGGGTTGAAATGTCCAGCGGCTGTCCGAGAATTTCGGAAGGGAAATGAACAATATATAGAATGGCTGGAAGAAACGTCTGGCGGTCCGGGGGTTCATCACTGGCCTCAAATGAACTACACAGTTTGCGATACGAAGAATCTATTCGCCTATGGCTCTCGGCGTCCAAGCCGCAAAGCGCTCACCCGGAGGGCCGTGGGAGCGAATATCTTGAATAGAGTTGGTTGTAGTTTCGAGCTGCCGGATTAGAGTTGCGCGCAGAAGTGGTCGGCGGAAAGAAAGCGGGTTGGTTCAATTTCAATTTCAGTTTCAGTTTCGCAAATAAGACCTTCAAGCGGATACTGTTGCAGAATGGGCAAATATGCATACAAGTGGATTCTTTGCGTGGTCAACATTTCCAAATACTTTGCAACTTCAGCAATATTAATATCCTTAAGCGAAAAGGAATATCAGAAGCACAGGAAGCGATTTGTACAGAATATAGCAATAAAAGGGCAATATAGTAATGATGATTGATTGTGACACACAAAAATGGTCGATACCGATGTGCAAATAACGAAGCCATTGTGTACTGTGTGGTGCGCTTAAGAAACTTTTGCCAAAAAGCCGAGGGAGCGCGTTATTCGATTGAATCATTGAATTGATACTGATTCAATTTAGCCGTCGCATGCTCCACTTTCTACGCTTTGTACCAAGCGCTGGAATCATGTGAGCATCGTTTACTTTTATTTCGCGTTATGACTGCGCCAATTCGACACAACACGATTTCAATTTGATGCACAATCGCAGCCAAGGACTAAACGCGCGGAACGATTGCCCAAACCGATCGGTGCTCACATTAATACACACATCGCGTACCGAGGTCCTGACATAAGCTAAATCTGGTCCGCGAAACGACCGCATCAGTTGCAAGTGCTACAACGCGGCACACCGGGATAAAGGGATTCATGTACCACAAAAACAAGCATGGCCATATTTTGCCACCGCCACTGCTATTATATATCGTTTAGTTCTAATAGGTTTAACGACCGCGCCGCGGAAGCAATGCAAAAGACGTGAAAACCGTGAAAATCGTGAAAAACAATGATTGGTGTGCAAATTTCGGACCATTTGCTTTATTACCTCTTTCGTTTTCATGGCGCTACAACTGCCAAACGAACCCAAATAAATAATGCCTTGCAAATAGCAATTAGATGGTAATTAATGGACTTTTACAATAGCACGAATGACACATCAGTCAACACTATGCCTATTATTGCATTTAATAGAAACGCTGCCGTTGTTTTGTTGGTAGACACATAAAAACGCAGGCAGAATCAATAATATAGGGGTTTGATGAGATGCGTCCGTCAACGCAACGGGGGTGGTTGTTCGCTCCGTGGGTGCTGGCAATTTTCGGAAGCCGTGCGGTGATGAACGATGTCATTGGAACCGGCTGAATTTAATGCCGGCGCGCGTTTTTTTATTAACGACCTTTTCGAATGATATCAAATATAAATCTGATTTATATGATATCTATCAATGGCCGCTCGAAAGTGTCGCATGTTGGCGTTCGCATTCGATTCTCATTAGTCGAAATATTCCTCGCAATCCTCGAATTAGATACGCAAATAAAAGTGTACGTGATTGGAGTGCACAAAAATTCGAATTTGATGCTAATTTTAGTTTATACCGTGCGTTGACACACGGTATATTCTGGTTGTAGTGTGGGCAGATGCCAAATTAATTAGGATTGATGGCTAACTAATTTTTAATTGAATAAATACTTATTATTGTTGGCATTTGGAGCAGCAAATGTTTTTAGAAAATCTCGAATTGTGTAGTTGATGCCTGTCATTATAGATATTGTAAATGAAAATGACAAATGGGAAAATTACGTACACTACACCCCAAAGCCCATCACAATTTAGAATTGTATACGAATTTCATGAGCCACACAATCGACTGAAAAAGCAGCGCAATCCACAGCCCGATAGCAATAGTAAATGTGTGCGAATTAAAATAAAGCATATAGCCAGAGAAAAGTTGCCACCCGTACAGACGCGCGAATAATGTTCTTCAACGCGTGCTGCATTTCCACTGATGGAAATGTGCTGGATGGCGTGCATAGTGTGCGTGTGTAGTTCAGTTGATGAATGCCGCGGGGGTCGCGCACTGAAAGCTCATTCAAATGATATTTAATGAAACGTAATTATTTTTGCATCTGTTTCGCGGCAGCGCGTTGCAAAGTTTTTCATTAGTGAAAATTATTCACATTTTGCTACTTTATAGCGCGTTGCGCTGCGCTCTCATGGACAAAAAATGTATTTCAATTTGGTTCCACCGGGCGCGGAATGTGCATTCATGTGTTCACCATTTGGAGTACGAGGTCGTGTTTGAAAATGCGCACGTGTGTTGGAGTAGTTCTTGCGCCAGCATGCCGTCGCGATACGCCGCGCAGCCAGGAACTCAAGGATTACGAGGGGAAATTGCCTAATCTAATCAGCGGCAAAATCTCTGAGCAGTATATTGTTTTGCATTACTTCCGCTTTAAGAAGGTATGTTCATCGGCAAATGGATTTATTGCATCCGGCTCGCATTTATTTGCCTTCTTTGCCCGGCGCCTCCACATACATTACATAAGCGAATTGTCGACTTGACATTTTATTATTTTTTAAAGTTCGTCTGAAAAATCTTGTCTATATATTGTAAAACATTATTTAATATTATTAAAAAGGTTTAAATATACAAGGTGATTCATTAATCGCGAATCATCTCTTGAGGTCTTTTACATGCCCTTGAAAGAAATACATTTATCGAAAGAATAGTTTCTTTAACAACTTTCTTTCTTTTAATTATCTTTCTTCTAATTATTCTATTATTTTAATTTTAGATGTAATTGAAAGATTATTTAATTTGTTAATTACAACAATTGAAATTTTTGATCTATAGGCAAAATTATAGGAGGAATTGTATTTTAAAATTAAATGTTTCAAATCTATAGTTTTAAGCTCAGGATTGTAACTTTATAATGCAATTCCTCCTATGATATTGCCAGTGGACCAAAAATTTCGTTTGCAATAGATGACAAATTAAATAATCTTTTAGTTACACCTAAAATTAATACGAAAGAATAATTAGAATGAAAGTTGACAAAGAGACATGAACAATTTGCTAAATATACCTCTTTCAAAGCCATCTATAAAACCTCCAGAAATTAATCGCGACTAATGAATCACCCTGTATACACAACATAAATATCTACAAGATTTTTCAATAACTGTTTTGTCTGGACGCAGTTTAAAAAAAATCAAAATTTCAAGTGCACTATTAGCTTGTATAATTCAAGTGGAGGCGCCGGGCTTAGAAAGCAAATACGAGCCGGATGCAATAAATTCATTATATTATTCAACATGCATGCTGACATTTTAAATAAATGATGTTCCAATATACAAAGAATATCTGCCAGGGCGAGTTTTCATAAGAAATATGAAAGTAGTATAGGTTGATGAGGGGTATAGCTTTGTTTGTGCAATGCCCTAGTTTTTGTCGAGTTTGCGGTGCTAGACGATAAGTACGCCCGAAAATTACAGAAGTTGCAAGCACGCCAGGACGAATGCGATTGCAGCAACTTGGAAGTCACACTCGGGCGGCGTCCATAAGTTTATAATGTATCAGCCACGACGGCCTCGAGTGCAACATAGAAACGGCGCTGAAGAGACACATCAGCGTTTCCGTTAGCGCGGGGCGCACAGAATGAGGACGAATGCGTTTGAGTCGCCAAGTTTATGTCCACCTGTCCGCTGCGCATGCACCAGGGCTCGCTTGCACTCGACGGGCGATACTTTCATTACACCCGCCACCGCTCGCAGGAGCATTCTTCGCTTAAGATATTAGGCTCACCGTTTAATAAATCTCGCTACACGTGTCCTTGCGCGCGCGCTGTTCTTACCGCCGTCACACAACCCCAGCGTCGCACCCTCCACCCCCATTTCTGCAAGTGCTTGACGTAGGTTACACCCGTAAGCTTTAACCATGCGTCGACTGATGGGCTTTCGTCGACGGCGGCGACGGCGGCGACGACGGCGACGACGGCATTCCACGCTCGCTCGCATTTGCTAAACGAAACGATGGTGCGAACACGCGCGCGCCCGCACCGCCCCCGCCATCGAAAAGCGCAACTGACAGTAGATGTATGCCTACATAATCTTTTGTGCCCGTTAATGTAGTGCTTCCTTCCTGGTATGCGCAATGCTGAAATTACTCTACCGTTACTTTATGCGACGTTAGACCCGAATGCTTTTGTTTGTTGTGTGTGCTAAGTTGTCGTATATTTCGTGCTTTCGACTCGGGTGGCGGTGGGCGGCCACCACCCTCACCACCATCCTTGTCTGCGCAACGCGGTTTAACTTAAATTCATAATCTGTTTGCAAATTATTACACGTTAAGTGTTCGGGAGGGCGTTTGCCCGTGACTTAAAGAGGGCCACACAGTGGCACAGAAACGATTCTTTCAGTATAAAAATTTTATTAAATTTTTACTTCAAAAATACACGTTCTAACAAAAAATCGATCGGTTTAGCGGAAATAAACACGTTTAAAACTACAAAAGGTTTTTCAAGTTGTGTTTCAGTGCGAAATTTTACAATTCGTAGCATAGTAATGTTTCTTTTGCCACAAACATTTTGTTAATTTTTTTACTTCAAAAATACACATTCTAACGCAAAATCGATCAGTTTAGTGAAAACAAACATGTATAAAACGAAAATAGGTTTTGCGTGGTTCACGAATGTTACTTTTGGTAAGACACATTTTATTTTATTTTATGTCGAGAAAGAAATGTTGACATCAAAATTGAGCGTTTTTAAGCATCAAAAGTTTGGTTTAAGTGCGAAATTTTACGCTATGAATCATAAGTAACGTTTCTTTAGGTACAACCATTTGATTAATTTTTTACTTCAAAAATAGACGTTCTAACACAACATTGATCAGTTTAGCGAAAACAAACACGTTTAAAACTACAAAATTAGGTTTTGCGTGGTGCACGAATGTTTCTTTTGGTGAGACGAATTTTATATTTTTTTATATCGGGAAAAAAAATGTTGACATCAAAATTCAACGTTTCATCGTTAATAAACACGTTTTTATGCATCAAAAGTCAGGTTATAGTGCGAAATTTTACGATTCGTAGCATAAGTCATGTTTCTTTCAGTTCAAACATTGAATTATTTTTTTACTTTAAAAATACCCGTTTTAATGTAAAATCTATAGATTAGCAAAAACCAACACATTTAAAACAACAAAATTAGGTTTTTCGTAGTGCAAGACAAATTTTATTTTATTTTATATCGAGAACAAAATATTTACATTAAAATTGAACGTTTCAGCGGTAACAAACACGTTTTTACGCATCAAAAGTTGGGTTTCAGTGCGAAGTTTAACGATTCATGGCACAGTAATGTTTCTTTCAGTACAAACATTTAATTAATTTTTTACTTTAAAAATACACGTTCTTTTGCAAA
Source organism: Geostiba sp. GC000077 (assembly GCA_030264215.1). Lineage (NCBI taxonomy): Eukaryota > Metazoa > Arthropoda > Insecta > Coleoptera > Staphylinidae > Geostiba > Geostiba sp. GC000077. The sequence continues at coordinate 11,463 of JARJDQ010022945.1, forward strand.
ATCGATTAGTTTAGCTAAAACTAACACGTTTAAAACTACGAAACTAGGTTTTTAATAGTGCACGAATGTTCGTTTTGGAAAGAAAAAATGTATTTTATTATATGTCCAGAAAAAAAGTTGAACATTTCAGCGCTAACAAACACGTTTTTAGGCATTAAAAGTTGGGTTTCAGTGCGAAATTTTACGATTCACGACACAGTAATGTTTCTTTCAGTACAAAAGTTATATTAATGTTTTACTTCAAAAATATACGTTCTTTCGCAAAATCGATTACTTTAGCGAAAACAAAAACGTTTAAAACTAGGAGACTAGGTTTATAATAGTGCACGAATGTTCCTTTTTGCAAGAAAAAATATATTTTAAGTTATGTCCAGAAAAAAAATTGACATCAAAATTGAGTATTTCAGCGCGAACAAACACGTTTTTAAGAATGATACGTTTCAGTGCAAAACTTTACGAATCGTGGCACAGTAATGCTTCTTTCAGTACAAGGATTTTATTAATTTTTTAGTTCAAAAATACACGTTCTTAAGCAAAATCAAGCGGTTTAACAAAAACAAAGACGTTTAAAACTACGAAATAAGGTTTTACGTGGTGCACGAGTTCCCTTTGGTAAGAAAAATATTTTATTTTAAATCGAGAAGAAAAAGTTGACATCAAAATTGAACATTTCATCGCTAACAAACACGTTTTTAAGCATCAAAAGTTAGGATTTAGTGCGAAATTTGAAGATTGGGTGATCATGGTAAATCTCAGCAACCGCAATGTTTTGCCGCATGAGGCATGAAGAAATTGAGCAATGCGCGTGGGA